>CABHPQ010108948.1:0-22692 GCA_902168405.1 Peromyscus aztecus
GCTCGGCCCTGGGCTGCCTCGAGGGGGCTCGGGCGACGTGGGCGGTGTGGGTTGCGCCGCGGCCGCCAGGCTCACCACTGTCTGCGCGCACACGGCCACTTGCGCGGGCAGCAGGGAGCCCGGCGCGTCGCTGTCGCCCCAATCGGGCTCACGCTTGAGCGGGCCCCGGGTGGCTGAACCCGCGCCTGGGGGTCGAGTGGAGCCGCCGGGCAGCAGCTCCAGGCCGCCCGCGCCGGCCGCTTTGTGGTTGCTGTTGAAGAGGTCGGCGAAGAGCTCGTCGTGGCACAGCTCCAGGGTGGGCACGGCGGCCATGGAGTCAATGTAGGCGCTGAAGTCGATGGCGCTCTCGTCGTCGTACATGGCAGGGGCCGTGGAGCCCGGCTCCCCTAGGTCCCCCGGTTCGGGCCCGCGGCCCGGCTTGCCCACTCTGCCTGGCTCGTAGAAGGCCGTGGGCTCGGTGGGCCAGGGTGCGCCGCGCGCGGGGCTGTCCAGGCTGAAAAGTGCGGCGCTCATGGCGGCGTCGGCCTGGCCAGGCGTCCAAGTTGGGCTGTCACCTCGCCGGACCCGGCCGCCGCCTTTTCTAGCCCCAGCTGACAAGCACGCTCCGCCCCGGCACCGCGGGTCGGGGACCCGAGCGGGGAGGGACCGCCCGCGCTGCTGGGAACGACCCGCCCTCTGCCCGCACTCCCGGCCCTCCCTCCTTCCTGTTTGTGCGGTTTGGAGCTTACTTAGTCCTCTGAGCCTGGAGCGAAATGAAAATCAGGATTTGACCCTACGCGCGCGAAGCCTGCCGCCTTCAGTCACCTCAGACGGCGGCCCGAGTCCACAGGTTCTATCCTGGGCGCCGCCGCTGAGGAGCCAGGAGTGAACTGTAGGTCCGGGTCCGCGGCTCAGCCTCAGACGGTCCCTAGCCAGCGCAGCCATCGGGCGTCTCCGGAAATTCGAACCCGCTCCAGCCACACTTCTCAGGGATGCCGAGACTCAGCCACACTGCCTGGTGGATGGACGGATTGACGGGACCTCCCCCTGACCTCAGATCCCCAGGAGAGTGGAGGCCACCCTAAACATGGTGCGTTTTACCGCACCTGACAGCGATCTTGGGTGCGCCAGCTTTTCTTCCAGGTTATTAAGGCTCTGCCACCTGGTGGTAGCATAGTGTCTCACTGTTTCTTTTCCTTGCTAATTGTTCCCAAAAGGGGTGCTATTCTAAAGTAACTGTGGCTTTGCTGAGAGAAAGCTAAGATAGACATCATTTCCAGCTCTTAAAAATGCATAAAAAGATGTGTTGCTAAATTCATGAAAAAATTAAGTGAAATTACAACCCCAGGTACTCAGAGCTGAGGCTGGAGGGATAGTTGAGCCCGAGAGTTCAAGTGCCTGAGCTCTGTCTCAAACACACACAAGTCAAGAAAAACATTGGTCCAAATTCAGGTGTGTCCTTCGGGTCCCTCTCCTTAACTTATCTTTCCCATCCACCGGGTATTTTGGCCAACATCAGCTGATCCACACACGGCATCCCAGCTCCTACCATCAATTCCATAGGAAAATTAATGTTGGGCTGTGGAATATTTAATGGGTTTTCTGGAGAAGGGTAAACACAGTTGTGGAGTTTTAAAACGGTACCTGATGTTGATGTTATAACTAATGTTCATATAACTAGAACAAACTGCTTGGTTCTTAGATGCCGTAGAAGCACGACTAAGGCCCTCTTTGTCCCTCATAGAGGCTTCATTCCAAGGCCGTTTTCGATGAGACAACCTGCTGTTTCTGGTACTTGAGTCCACGCTTAAATTTATGAAAACTAAGTTGTGTTTACAAGACACTGGGGCCAATTAATTCCTTAGGTTAGGAAGCCATTGGCACCTTTGGGCTGCACCTGAAAGCTATGTGATGTCTACATTCAGAAACCCGCTGGCCAGTGCCTGGTATTCACACTGGACCTGAACCACCCCCACATTTCCTAGAAGAAAGGAGACATGACAACAACAAAGCATGAATGTATTGTGACATTTGAGAGCTATTAAAGACCCCTTAAAATATCAATCTAGATTTAGTGACAGCTGCTTGTAATCCTTTCATGACTGTTCACTGCACTCAAGGGCCTTTCCTAGCACCACAGGTGATGTTCTCAGCTTGAATACAAACGCTTCCAGTGCTTTTGTGAGAAATCCATCATCCTGGTACTCACTTAAGCTGTTCTCAGCACACTTGTCAAAAAAGCCCCCTGGCTAGAATCCTTAATTCTGCCTCTTTGTCCTCCACAACGTTCTCGCATGGAACATAGTGGAGAAGTTCTGAAAACCTTGCTGTGTAAAGTTCAGGAGACTAGCAATGTTGAGAGTGTTCTAGAGTTGTGGAGCATTGTCAGAGTTGGAAGGTCAGTCTGGATCCTGTCTGTGCATTTCACTCCACACAAGAACAGTTCTCTGGATGGAACACTCAAATGTGAAACATTTCTGACTAGTCCTAGGTAAAATTAATATGAAATCAAGTTTGAAGAGAAGTAAAACTTAGTTGACTTCAGTGCCCTCACAATTTGTTATTTCCAGTATCAGATTATATACTTTAAAAAACATTTCCATTTATTGTTATATGTGTTTCAGGGGGAAAGAAAGGAAGGGAGACGGCACATTGTAGCATGCATCTGGAAGTCAGAGGACAACTTTCAAGGGTCAGTTCTCTCCTTCCACCATGTAGATTCCAGAAATGGAACTCAAGCTGCCAGGCTTGGGGGCAAGTGCCTTTACCCAATGGAGCCATCTTGCCAGCCCCAAACTAGATGCTTTTTTATAAACCTTTTGCCCTAGAGCTAATTTTAATTATGTTTTCCTATGTGTTCTGTCACAATTGTCAGATATATATATATATATATATATATAATTTCTAAAAATGAATTATTTTCAAGCTAAATCATTACTTTTGGAAGATGGAAGACAGAGTCCACACGAATAAACTAGGATTGTTTATCCCTCATGCTGATTAAAGCCTGGCCTTTGTTTAAACCTATCACAAGGACAGATGTGGTGGACACACCTGTAATTCCAGCATTCAGGAAGCAAAGGCAGAAGGATTGTGGGTTTGAAGCCAGCTTGAGCTGCATATTGAGGCCATAAATCAAGAAAAGAAAGTTGTGATGTGTGATGGTTTGAGTAAGAATGGCTCACATATTTGAATACTTGGTCCAAAGTTGGTGGAACTGTTTGGGAAGGATTAGGAAGTGTGGCCTTGTTGGAGGAGGTGTGTCACTGGTGGCTGACTTTGAGGTTTCAAAAGACTCTGGCCATTTCCAGAATTCTCTCTCTGTCTCCTCCTTGCAGTTTAAGGTGCAGGCTCTCAGCTGTTCCTGATGCCAAGCCTTTGCTCAGTCATCATGGACTTGAGCCCTCTGAAACCATACACCCAATTAAACTATTTCTTTTATAAGTCACCCTGGTCAGACTCCTGCCAGGGAAGCAGGTAGGCTGACTGCAAACCTTCACCTCTCCTTCTGATCCTCCAGATCCAATCCCCCAGTCTCATCCCTGGCTCTATAGCAGACCTTCTGGGGTGACCTCTTTTCCCTCTTTGCCCCCATCCCAAGGAGACTAAACAAGCCCTGGTAGAATCCTGCTTTCCTCCCTCTTGTGAACCCCCTCAGGTCCCTAGTCTATCCCTATTCCTAAGTGTCAGCTCCCAATACCCAAAAACACATGCTGTGGAACAATATTTGTACACTGTAAATATCTATTGCTCTCATTGTTATTAAAAAGCTGATTGGCCGATAGCTGGGCAGGAAGAGATTGGGTGAGACAGGAAGAATGCTGGAAAGAGGGAAGGTGGAGTCAGAGGAGTCACCGGCCAGACACAGAAGGAGTCAGACACACAAAATAGGTTAGAGGTGGAAGCCACGAGCCTCCGGGCAGCACACAGATTAATAGGAATGGGTTAAAGTTGTAAGGGCTAGTTAGTAACAAGCCTGAGCTATTGGCTGATCATTTATAATTAATATTAGGCCTCTTTGTGTTTCCTTGGGAGATGCTGGTGGGACAGAAACTTCTTTCTATAAATCCATTATACCTGGAACCACCAGTGGCCACACCTATCTGGTCCACAGAAAATCTACCAAGCAGCACACTCTCCTAAAAAAATTGAGGAAACAAACCAAGGAAAAAAACACTCATCCAACAAAGACAAAATCAGATATCATCACCTAGAACTATAAGCTTCCCAATACCAGATGCCTAGATGCCAGCATAAAAATAAAATTGATAACAGCTAGGACAATATGTTTCCACTAGAGCACAGCAACCCTACCACAGCAGGCCCTGAATATCCCAACATAGCTGAAGCACAGGAAAACACCTTAAAACAGCCTGTGTGGATATAATAAAGGCCCTTAAAGAGGAAAAGAAATCCAGGAATAGGGATGGGGTGGAAAGAACAGGAGTTCACTTGGCACCATCAGGACCAAGCAGGAGGAAAAGGTCTACACACCTGCCTGGGGCACCATTATGGTGAGCAAATATATGGTAGGGTGTGCATGGAGAGAGAGAGAGAGAGAGAGAGAGAGAGAGAGAGAGAGAGAGAGAGAATGGCTCATGTCCTGTGGAGAGAGGCACATCTGAATAGATGAAGATGGTGAGGAGGAGGCTGAAGTGGGTGGCCTGCTTGCCACCTGGGGCCACGGTGACATCCTGGCCTGGGCTGCTGCCAAGGGCCATGTCTGAGTCCATTACCCTGCTGCAGCCATGGTCTGTGTTGATGTCCATGGCTTCTGCTACCACAAAAAATCCCAAGAGGATAGGGCTGCACAGAATTGGCCCCACTCCTCACTGGCTACAGCGCTAGAGGGAACTGGCCCTGCCTCTCACAGGCTGCAGCACTTGGGAGAGTGGGCCCTGCATCTCGCCTGGACAGCAGAGTGGAGCTGGCTTCATTCATGGGTGGTGGGGCATTGAGCCAGTCCGGAGAACATGATCATGGGAGAGCTTGCCCCACTGCTTGTCTGTCATATGGTGGCATGGTCCAGGAAAAATGCCCACCCTTGCCCCTTGCCACCTGATGCAGACAAAAAAGTTGGTCCCGGGGTCAAGACCCCAGGAGAGCTGGCCCAGCCCCTCACCAGCTGCAGCACTCAGGAGAGCTGGTCCTGCACTTTGCCTTGGCATCACAGTAGAGCTGACCCTGTTGGCAAGGGCAAGAAACCAGCCCTGAGGGCAGGAGAGTGGGAAAGCTTGCCCTATCCCCCCTCAAATGCCATGTGGTGGTATGGGTGAGGGGAAGATGCCCTCCCCGTCTTGCCCTTCACCACCTGTGGAATGCTGGAGACCTGGCCTCATGGGACATGAGAGTGAGAGAACTGGCCCTGCCCCTCGCCAGCTGCAGCACTCAGGAAAATGGCCCCTGCACCTCCCACGGGCACCACAGTAGAGCTGGCCCTGGTGGTGTAGGTGTAACTGAGCCGGCTCCAAGAGTATGAAAGCAGGAGAACCAGCCCTGACCCTTGCTGTAGACACCAGCTCAACTTCTCCATGTTCAGTGAGTTGTGTGGGTGTTGTCTTCAGCAACCTGCTACTCTGGGATTTTGGTGTACACTGAAGACCAGCTGAGACATCAAGTCTTGTGGACTGAACAATTACTGGATTCTTGTCTACTTGACATTGGAAAACTTACTGAAAGTTCAGAAAGTATGACCTTTGTGATCTTCATTTCTCAGTTCATTAAAATGTTCAATTTTGCCTTTGAATAAAAAGAAATGTAGATAGTAGAGCTGCAAGTTTTAACTGTTATGCTTTGATCATAGATGACAGCTTTAATGCTATAACTAAGTCTCAGTTTGCCATTTCCATTGAAGATATTGATGATGGATCTTGTATTAGTCAGGGTTCTCTAGAGTACAGAATTTATAGAATGAATTCCCCAATACACACACACACATACACACACACACACACACACACACACACACACACACACACACACACTTTATTAGACAGACTTATGAGCTGTTGTCCAGCTAATCAATAGCTGCCTATGTACAGAAGGCCCAAGAATACAAGAATCCAGTAGTTGTTCAGTTCACAAGGCTGAATGTCTCAGCTGTCTTCAGTATTTGCCAGAATCCCAAAGTAGTAGTAGACACTACTGCTGGTGAAGGAATGGACTTGCCAATGAGGGTGAGAGGAAGCAGTCACAAAGAAAGTTTCTCTCTTCTATGTCCTTATATAGGCACCCAGCAGAGGGTGTGGCCCAGACTCCAGGTGGGTCGTCCCATCTCAAAGATCTGGATTAGAAATGGATCATCCAGTTTCAAATGACCCAATTAAGGAAAAATAAAATCCCTCACAGGTGTCACTAGCCATTTTTTGGGTTTTCATTAACTCCAGATGTAGTCAAGTTGTCAACTAAGAAAGCCATCACAAGTCTACCCCTTGTCAACTTGACACACTATCATGTCTCTTTATGTAGTGCTTAATTTCTAAATCAAATAATAACCAAATAATAATACAAACAACAAGGTCATAAGTATACCTAACATCAGATATAATTAGTTCACATGTAATCACAAAAGCATTATAAAATTTAGAATAGATGGCTGCCTGTATATAGAATATCTAAGAATCCAGTAATTTTTCAATCCATGAGGCAGGATGTCTCAGCTGGTCTTCAGTATATGCTGAAATCCCAAAGAAGCAGACTTTGGTGAAGGAACAGACTTGCTAATGAGGGCAAGAGGAAGCAGGCAAAAGGAGAGTTTCTTTCTTCCAATAGAGGGAGTGGCCCAGATTAGAGGTGGGTCTTCCTACTTCAAAAGATCTGGATTAATGATGTTTTTCCCACCTCAAAGATCCAGTTCTGAAGTGGATCTTCTCACTTCAAATGATGTAATTAAAAAAAATTTTATTACAGGTATGCCTAGCCATTTTTTAGTTTTAGTTAGTTTCAGATGTAGTCAAGTTGACAACCAAGAATAGCCATCATGGATATGTTACTGAAGTGCCACTCAGTGGCTTTTAAAGTATCATTAAAAGACACTGTAAGACAATATGCCAAAGCCATATGGACATTTCTATGCATATGGCTGGTGCAGTTACCAATGATGCCCAAGCAATAACAGCTAAAACAGAGAGACTTGTAAAATTAGTAGAAGACAATTCAGTTGCTGGCAAAACTCATTTTTAATGCAGTATCATTGCACAGTATATCCATATTAGCATGGAGATAAAGCAGTTCAGCAGGTAAAGGTAATTTCCTCACAAGTCTGGTATCTGAATTTGATCCTCAGAACCTTCCTAAAGGTAGAAGGAGGAAAACAAGTCCACAGAGTCATCCTCTGACTGTGGCACATATGCCATTGACCCTATAAACACATACCATGCAACCACAACAATAATAATAGAGAAATGTATGCAAAAGAGCATTCATATCATTAAGACTCTAAATTTTATAAGGGCCAAGGGACCACACATTCTAGGAACTATTGTTGATGTAACTATTATAACATCATTTAATATTTGGAAGTAAGATGCCTAAGTTGAGGCCAAATGTTAATGTGATTTTATGATTTGTGAGCAAGGAGAAAACCAAATCATCAATATGTTTCAAGTCATAATTGTGGTTCCAAATGAAAATAAAATTATGGCCATCTAAAATTAAGGCCAATAATTTTTATAAATTTTGGTACACTGGTTAAACACAGTCCAGTGAACAGCAAAAAAAAAAGTAACAACAGATTTCAAGATTTTTTTTGGAAAATAATTGACAATTAGGTATACTTGCAACTGTACTTTCAGTCAAAATAAATATGTTGCCTGATTTTCAAGTGGAGTACAAAGAACTTCAACCTGGCATTTGAGGCCTTATCTTCTGAGAGACAAATGTTCCTCACTTCACTATTACATATTATTCATGCTTTAGTTCTTGTTTGTGAGAAACGGTTTTCAAGAATGAAACACATACAGGCTGGAGAGATGACTCCATAGCTAAAAATACTTGGTGTGCTTCCAATGGATCTGATTACCATTCCCAGCATCATGTGAGGCTGCTCACAACCACCTGTACCTCCAGCTCCAGAAGTCGGATGCCTCTGGCCTCCATGGGTACTTACACTCATATGTGTATGCCGAAACACATAATTTTTAAATTAAGTCTAAAAAATAGAGTAAAAATAGAATCCAACACCTGATGAACACAGTGAACATTTTCTGAGATTGCTTCTGTTAAGGTGGTGATAATACATTAGTTCCAAAACACAATGCCAAGATGCTCCTGCTTCTAGGTGACCCTCCCTTTAATTACTTAGATGTGTTAATTTTCTTTATTAGTGATCACAAACTTTGTACCTGCTGAATGATTTTTAAGGACTCTGGATAGGATATTGCAGAATTAGAATTATTGTGGAAGGATTATTTTGCTCATCTGTAGTGGCAAATATCATGAAAACTGCACAAAGTTTTAATTTTCACCTTTCATTTGTGTATTTAATGTGTAGCCCAGAGAAGCCAAAAAATTGGGTCTCTATCCTAAGGGGCTCACTGTGGTCCCTGCTCACATGAGATTCATGATGATGAAAGTCCCTTATGGGTGACATTGGATTTTCTACAGCTGATATATCTTCAGGTCTACCCTCCCTCTCTCACAGGGCAGGGTCAGGGCCGAACAGTCAGCCCCAGCTTATTAATGCCTTGTCCTATCCCATAGTTTTCATAGACATTGGATTTAGGAATAAAGTTGGAGAAAGGATAGCCCAACCATCTTCCTGCTGGCTGCCTTACTGGAGCTGAGACTTGAACAGGAATCCCAGCAGCACCTGCCTATGTGGAGCTATGGTGTCACTCAGCACATGCCGGCACACACTGTTAAAATGCCAGAACAGCCAATGTATCACATGCATGGCTGCTGACCTTGGAGGACAGAAAAGGAGTCAGTAGAGTTACAGACAGTTTCTCAAACACTGGACCTCCTTATTCTTTGAGGGTTGCCAGGGGATAGGGAAAAATGGGAGAACCAAGCACTTAAGGAGAAAACAAAGGTCACAGTCTGCCTCCATGCTAGTAGTGGTTATCTCTGAGGTACCCACCAATGTATTTTAACTTGATTTGATTTAGGGCTTTCTTTGTTCTGTTAGTATAAAAACATCATGACATTTGGAACACCAGCATGCCAAACCTGCTGGTGTCTGCCACTTTGAGAACGCAGGGAAACTGACCTGCAAATGGACTCTTCCATCCTCAAAGCTCCCCTTTCCTTCCTACAAAACCCCAAGACACCCACACCACATGCACACAGACTCCATCCTCTGGAGAGACTATGGCTCTTGACTTTTTCTCACTAAAAGAACAATTCTGCTTCTGGAGATGCCCATCTGCTTTCTTTTATTTCCAAGTTACCCTCACCAGTCCTGATCTAACATTTGGTGCCAAAACCCAGGGAAGGTTTGGGGTTCTTGCACCCCCAACACACACACTCTCTCTCTGTCTCTCTCTCTCTCTCTGTGTCTCTGTCTCTCTCTGTGTCTGTGTGTGTGTGTGTGTGTGTGTGTGTGTGTGTGTGTGTGTCTCGGCAACCTTTTCTATGTACCCTTACATGTCTATGTTTTCTGATAACATCCCATTGAGAGTATGGTCACTCACTGAGCTTACCACGTAGACTAAAAAGCCACAGCCATGACTTGAAGCCTCTGGGTTTTTGTGTGCCGTTTGTGTGTCATATCTCTCTCTCTCTCTCTCTCTCTCTCTCTCTCTCTCTCTCTCTCTCCCCTCCAATCTCTAGAGTAGAGGCCTACTGCCATTCAACATTCACCTACTGAAGTAACCAGGTTTAATTTAAGTAAGCCATAGACTGAAGTCTCATCTGGATCCTGGGGATCCCTCTGGCTCTGTCTGCAAAAATCATGGCAATTGGGAACTCCTGGTACATCTGGAAATGATCACTCATTTCCAGCCACTTTCTGGTTACAGGCAATGATTTATTACCAAAAACTAGTCTCACCCTTACCTTGCCTAAAATGGGGTCCAAGATTTCCATTCCTATACATCTTCAGCTTCCTTACAACAAGCCTCCAAGCAGCACACTCGTTGACTGAGATCTGGACTCAGAACAAGTTGGATAATACATCTGACTTTCAAAGTCTCGCTGATTCAGTTGACTTCATAAGACAGAAATGGCAGAAGATCTGACTTAGTTTTCACCTGCAAGGTTCTTTTCTATCTTCACTCCTGTCCACTGCCTTATTCCTCCATTTCTACACTTCAGGTTTTTACCAGCTCAAACCTCTAAAAACTAATTTCCCAAACTTGCTCTCTCAGATCCTAATGGGGCTGATAAGGCCCCACCCTATCAAAACCAGAACATATTACATGTTGTCTGGAAATTTTCTGGTGCTGTTTAAGCTGAGACATTGGCTCTATATGGGGTTTGTCCCACTCATCCCAGAATCATGTGTGCTTGTTCTTCAAATCCCGGCCATGGGTCAGGATGGACCGCTACAGCCCAATTCTTCCCCAATGGACCGCTACAGCCCAATTCTTCCCTGATGGACCGCTACAGCCCAATTCTTCCCCCATCCTGGAACTGGGTGGGCAACACTCCTTAGGAAGTTACTCTTCTGAAACTCTGAGCGAAACACTGTGCTGTGATTCTAACTACTCTATCAGATACCTATAGACTCAGCTTTCTTGAGCTGAGACTATAAAATTCCTTTCCCTTTTTATTTTGCTATTTTGTGTCTGCCTGCCTAGGCTGTAGGCAGCATCTCCTCCTGTACCCATTCTAACCCACTGTGATGGTTTGAATAGGCATGGCCCCCATAGACTCATGTGCTTGGCCCATAAGGAGCGGCACTATTAGGAGGTCTGAGCTTGTTGGAGTTGGTGTGGCCTTGTTGGAGGAAGTGTGTCGCTGTGGGGGCAGGCTTTGAGGTCTCCTATGCTCAAATATGCCCAGTATGGCTCACAGTCTCCTTCTGTTGCCTGTGGATCAAGATGTAGAATTCTCAGCTTCTCCAGCACTGTGTTTGCCTGCACACTGCCATGTTCTGCCATGATGATAATGGACTAAACCTCTGAAAACATAAGCCAGCCCCAATTAAATGTTTTCCTTTATAAGAATTGCCATGGTCATGGTGTCTCCTCACAGCAAAGGAAACACTAACTAAGGTGCCTACATAACTGAAGTATCTTCTTAAAGAAGGTGTAACAATATACATTTGATTCCAGGGACTCATAATATAATGGGGGGTGGGCTCACTTTACCATGTGATAGAGTTTGCCTTGAGCAGCTGACATCTTGGCTGGGGGACCTCATAAAGGTAGAAGTAACCATGTGTTGGTTGCCATCTTTGCTAACGATATAAAGGAGACAAATGATGTAACTTCACCACCTTCTTGGTTAATGTCACTGTATCGCACAAGCCAAAATAATATCCATAAAACTTCATGGTCCCACTTAATCCTCTGTGTGTTAGATTCCCAAAGCAGCATAAAGAGACAAAAGGCAGGAAAAAGACTACAGTCTGACCTCAATAGATGAGATTGTGCTTATTAACACACACACAGAGAGGGATAGCCTCTTTCCCACAGGAAATGGAGGGGTCTTTGAGGGGGACAGATGACTGGGACTCTTACGGGGGTGGGTGAGGGGCTTGAGAATGAGGGATTTGATAGGGGCTATGTTCAGGTCACTGTCTCTCCTACCTGACAGTGTTTGCCCAAGGTAAGACACACTATCTTGGGAGCCAGGCTGTTTCAACAGACATTCCTTTCTGGACTGACCAATAATGGTTGGGTAAGGTCAGCCATAATCTCACAGGAATTCTGTTTTACAATCAAGACATTTGATTACTGGGGATCATCACCCCACTTTTATATTAGAACAAGGAGAAAACATCAGACATCTGAGATGTTTATTTTGTAATTTTAATATTTTGTTTTGTTTTCATCTTAATATAACTTTCACATGATTCTTTTATTAGCTCCTCAGGATAACTTAAATGTTTTCTTGGACACATGTCCCCAACACTGGCACACTAACAAAGAGAGCTAAGGCTTTGAGAGTCACAGATCACATCAAAGATCCAAAGGGTAAATCAACAAGTGTTAGACAAGCCAGTGAGGAGCTGCTATGGCAGGATCCACTGGGTCTCAATGGCTGCTATTTCTGCCTGGTGTCTCCAGGCCCATTTTCCTCTAACTGAGATAAATTGTTCTTGCCTCCCTCGATATTCCTCTGTTCCACATGTCTGCTTTTGTTTCTGACAAATCTAACACCATATTTACTAAAGATCTCTATGTTGTTTCCCTTTGATGATGGGGATTTTATAAAAAATATAATCCCAACAATAATGTTCAAAATTGTGGCTTAATAAAATATGTCTTATGTATGATTATATATATATATAATATATATATATATATTATATATATATATATATATATACTGCCTATATGTGATTATGGTTTGTTATTTACATCATGTGCTTAGCACCAAATTGATTGTCGGTAAATGTTCATGTAAACTAATATTGTTAGTTGTCAACACATTTCAGATTTCTGAGTGCTTGTGAGAAAACTCCAAGAAAACAAGTCAAGAGTCTTGTGACCCCAGTTTCTTTAAAAACACAGAATTGTCCTCAAAATGTGCTTTTATGTCCCTCTCAAGGGTAGTGAACAGGAGTGGGTTCACTTTAGATCATCCATTACAACTGGCCATTGTTATTTGTTTATTTGCCTTTATAGAAAAAACATAAAAACACGTTTTTTCCTATTTTCTAGGTTAAATAACTGCCATATTTATACCTTCAGATGTTCTTGTCTAACTGATTGAAGTGGGGCCTGTTAGGTGTTAATACTCCTTCACAAAAGGGGAGAGGACTAGATCAGCCAATTTTACATGGACAAAGGCAAAGGTGGTGGGTGTTATCTATCCCTGTGACTGTAGACAAAGGGGGTATCTATCCATGTGACTATAGGCAAAGAGGGTATCTATCCATGTGACTATTAAACACATAGTGAGTAGAGATTTTTCAGTGTGATTGCTTCTTGGTTACTCACAATCCCATCAGTAACTTCTTACCAATTCTCTACAAGTAAGCCCAGTAAAACTTATTGGTTCCCCAGGGTGAACTTTGAAATTAAATTTTGGTTTGAGGACCTTATGAAGAGGGGACAGACATTGCTCAGACCTTCCCTCCCTCAGAGAAATTTTCACAACAGATATATTCATTTATAATACTATTACATCTAATGGTATTAAAAAAGAAAATGATGTAAATGTGGAGATTGATTTTGTAAAGAAAAATTTATGTATGAAGAATTAAGATGAATGTGTGTTTCCAGAATGGGAAAAAACTAGAAAGCTGTTGTTAAGGTCTGAGTAAGCTACTTAAGGTACGTAGAGGATGAGATAATATATATGGTATTAAAGTTTCTAAGATCTAAAATTAACAATTTCAAAAAATTAGCTAAAATGTATGTCAAATCAAACTTAGAAATATCTGGCTATTAAAATATTATACAGTAGTTAAAAGTACCAGAGTCATGTAACTACCCTTCTTGGTGTCTAATAATCATACTTGGAGGCTATTCTAATGTGCTCAGAGGGACTAAAAGCAGAATATTTTCCCCTCATCCTCCAAGGTCAATGAGGTCCCAGGGGACTGTGGCCATCTCTAGAAATGTTCTGTACTTGTAGAAAGTCACCTGTTCTCTTGTTCTCAGAGGCCATGGAGACACCACTCAGTGAATTCTAACCAGAGTCCAGTCTACAAATAGGAGGGTCAACATACATGAAAGATTTCCTCAAGCTTCTGGGGAAGCCATGGTTAGGCCCAAGCAAGGCTTTGACTTATCCTCACATAGAGGAACAACAGGTAAAGAAAGGCTGGAGAAGCCAGGGTTCCTCACAGGCCCAAGTGACCCCCGAGGACCAGATCCTCAATTGGCCTTGATAGTACAAAAGCAATTAATTTGGGCTATCAGCATGGTATAACCAACATTAAAATGATCAATATGTTCTTTAATAGTTCAAGGGACAGCAATCTTTAGACATTATACTTAACAATGTGAAATATTATTTGGATAACTATTTTTTACTAATGATTCTCTTCCTGAGTATAATAGTAATATATATATGATCTATATCCCAGATATAGGATAAGACTTTGACTTGCTTCAGCATTACAGTGTGTATTCACAGCTTAGAAGAACAGAGCTCTAAAGGAATCCACTTCTTTATGTATCCAACCACTGGGTCTGTCTGCCCACTAAGATCCAACACTCCTGGGTCTGTCCCCTCTCCCCCTATCAATATGGATTCATACCTCTTTCAAGCTACATCTTTTCATAACAGACTCCCTCCCAGGTCCCATACCCATAATAAACCTCCCAAGACAGGTCAGCTTTCTTCAGCCTCTTACCACCCCCTACCCTGCGCAATTCCGAATAGTGAAATATATGGCTCTCCTCCAACTTTTCAACTCTACTGGCATCCTTCCCATTCTGACCCAACTCACCCCTGCTAAATATCTACAGATCTCCCTGCCTCTATATGGGAACCCCTATCTATGGACACCCACCTCTTCTCACTTACTCCTCTTTATGTCTTCCATGTCTACTCCTCTCCCTCCCACTTCATTTTCCTGGACAATCTCTCAGTTTCACTCTGTAACCACATCGTCCATTTTCAGCCTTCTATTGGTTATTTTTCAGAGGTTTCTCTAGAAGTTCATGGTGGCAATTGCAGGATCCACCATAGCTGATCAAGTTAAAACTCTCCTCCTGTGATATGAAATCAACCTCACCTGTGGCCCTTAGATTCTTGGGAAGAGATCCTAGCCCCCACCCCATCATCTCCCTTCCTCTCATTCCCCCCTTCTGAAGGAAGTAACCACTTATATCACTCCCCTTCTTTTTATCTGTTCTTGAAGTTGGAAATGAAGGGTTAATGACCCACAAGCCTCAAGGGGGCTAAAAAACTCCAACAGGGAAGCTGACTTGACTGATAACACCTGTGGAAGCTTCTGATCAGGAGACCTCACACAAACCCTGCTGGTGTCTACCACTTCCATACTGAAGGGGAACTGACCTACAGATGGACTCTTACATCCCCAAATAACCCAGGCTATTGCCAAGACAATATGTTTTGCTCTACACAAATTGACAGTGGAGCTCCATTGCTGAAGATAACACCTACACAACCCATTGAACAAGAAGAGGTCAAGTTGGTTCCTACATAGTACCTTCACTCCATGTTTTAGTGTCTTTAGTACAGGAAGGTACTCTGCAGGATATCAAAAGAGAAACATAAATACCAACCCAACCATAAAACCTTTGAACTACAATACTGCCCTGTCTGCAAAATATGTTAGGGCAATAGTGGCATAAAGTTTGTGGGAGTAACCAATTATTAGGATCAATCCACATGAGTCTATTAAATGGGTAACATAATTTTATTAAGATATAAATTGAGGAAATACACTCATGAATACAGAATGGAGTAGACAGCTGAAGTTGTCCTCTGATCTGGTCAGGAGTGAATCCACCTCGCAGGCACAGAAATGCGAACCTTCTCCAATTCCTTATAAGAGATCACACACAATAGCAGGAAGCACCACCTCAAGCCCAAGGTCATGTGTGGACCACTACACTTCCCCCTTTGTCTAAATAAGGTTCTAATCTTAATACAAACTATATACAATAAGAATGATTATCAAGTATTGTCCAAGAAAAACAAAGGGTAATAACATAAACAAAAATGGAAGTACAACCAACAAGAAAGACAGGCTCAGTGTCTGGAAATGTCTAGAACATGAGTAAATGGCAAATTACCGAGATTACTCCAATAGCTGCCCTGTCTTGAAGATTCTAACTCTAGTACTAATATGTTCTAGCTAAGATACAAGAAGATTGTAGCCATAACTATCTAGTCTTCAATTCCATCAAAGATCTGAGAAGGAACATAATAATACCTGAGAAAACAGAAAATGCAAGCAAGCAATTTCTGAAATTCTTGGGGAAATAGCTGGCATCCTGGACACTCACCTAAAGTTTCTCAGCATTGTTGGGGTTTCCAATTTGGCTACAGGCCTAGAATATCTGACAGACCATTTTCAGAAGTAGGAAAAGACTATTTTACCCTGTCTTGGCAGAGTTCAGTAGTCATTTTTCCTTGTGTCCTGCTCATCCTGAAAGGACAGAATTCATAATGTCAGCAGTTGAGGCAAGGGCAGTTCTTTGCCCAGTAGGCCAATTTGTACCAAGAAGAAGACAAACTTCCAAACAGAGTGTCTTAGAAGCCCAACATTCTCTTGGAATCAGATTGGTACTTCCAGGAGCAACTGTGTCTCACATCAACAAAATTCTAAGTTATCAAAACATTTAAATGCCATCTGACATATATTTCTGTAAATCTAGACAACCTAACTAACATAACTATAGAAATGACAAGCATGGGTGACTATAGTTCTGTAAGTCTTATCTACCTAAATAACTTAAGGACTAAGGCTTCACATTAATAAGGTAAACAGTCTGTAAGCAGATGTACAGTATAAAGACAATGACCTCAAAATTGTGACAATATAGAAAATATCGTAAACGAAGGTAGAAATGTATAGTACAATATGCAATATGACAACACTATCCTTAATATGTATCAATATAAAAATATCCTACACAGAGGTAGAACATACATACAATATGATAAGTATAATATTACACTTGTGTCAATATACAAAATATTTCAAACAAAAGTAGGAATATGTGTACAATATAACAAATGTAGTTTTGTATTTGTATCAATATATAAGAATCCATATCAGTGCAAATTATCTAAGGCTGTTTTTTTATTGAATTAGTTTACTAGTAAATACAATAATCTACTTTAATATACTATACCTATCCATTCCCCTTTTTCTTTTCTAAAGGAGAATACTGAGTCCACATTTTATTGTTCCACCCCAACCCTATAACCATCCATCCATAACCCTGAGAAAAATGAAACATTTGGGAGAGGGGCATTGTTTTCTTAGAATTACTTCCTGATGTTTAGGGGGCTATGGTATCTCTGTGGGGTCCTGTAAGAAAGCTTAGAAAGTTAGGTCTCAATAGGGCTACTGTAAAGTCTGCAGCCAGTCTCAGTAATGGATAAGATTGTCTGAGATTCTGGCTAGAAGTGTATTATGATGGACCATCTCATCTTAGAACTGTCTTGAAGAATTTTCAGTCCTAAGTTGATCACTGAATAATGTTCTTAGGTATCATGGCATCTCTCTGTACCAAGTAGAGTCATTGTTGTGGGGTCCCATCTTCCTTCTGGAGACTTCAGAGATTGCTATTGAGAAGACTTATTTTCACTGTGGAAAACTTGAATATTATTAATATCAAAATGGAAAGTTTGGATTTAATGATGACATGACATGTAAAAAAGGATTGTGAGAAATCAAGAATAAGGATGGAGAGAAATTGAATCTTGATAACAATGATTCTTAGATTATTGGTTTTCTTCTGTCTCACACCAGTTGGCTCTTCCAATATGAGACAGAATCTCTTATTTTTTTCTTTTAATAACATGCTTGGGTTTAGAGAAGGAGAGAGCCACATTCCAACTCCAAAGACAGCTTGATTTATAATTGAACTGGGACCACAACTATTCTAGAGTTAAAGAGATATTGATGTTAAGCAGTGAGATATTACCTTGTACAGTATATTGGTACCAATAGGTTCTTCCCTTCTATTGTAGACATCCGAGTGCCCAAAGCCTTATGACTTCTTAAAGATGGGCATTCCTATTATCCTGTAAAGACAAAAAAAAAAACCCTGTCCTGAACTTTGTTTGTTGAGTTTTTCTTACAATTTATAGAGTTGTCATATTGATAGATGAGCTATTACTTCTCCTCATGAAGGGAGTGAATTTTTATTAATTAATTTTGTTGGTATACATAGCTTTTTTTCTCCTGCAGAAACAAAAGCAAAACCCCTTCCCCAACATAGGACGTATCCTGGTTTCCATTCCAAGGACAATACATCTTTGAAGTAAACCAGTTGGTTTAGCTCAGGATTTTTTTCTGTTGTCCAATGTCTCTCCACAGCTGTTGTTCCTTTCTCATCAGCATTGAGAAAATTTAAGGTTAATAAAGCATTATGTAATTTATTTCTAGGAGTCATTGTTACCTGTTGCTGTTTATTTAGCATATCCTTTAAATCTTGATTGGATCTTTCTATGACTGCTTGGCCTGTGGGATTGTGTGATATACCTATAACATGCTTTATATTGTAATATGCAAAAAACTGTCTGATTTTATTTGAGACATAAGCTGGAGCATTGTCAGTCTTAATTTGTACAGGTATTGCCATGATGGCCATAACTTCTAATAGGTATGTAATCACAGAATCAGCCTTTTCAGAATTCATAGGAGTTGCCCATTGAAATCCTGAATAGGTGCCAATGTATGGTGTACATATTTTAACCTTCCAAATTCTGTGAAATGAAACACATCCATGTAGCTGAATTTCTAAAATGGCCTTATTAAATAAAAAATACAGAGCCAAATAGAGGGGTGAAAGCCTTAGATCAGGGAAATGGGGAAAGCCACCAGCCAACCTTACCTCACCAACTCTGCATCCCATTATGTAGCAAGCCCATAAGCTGAATTACTTTATTAATGGCTCTCAGATCAGTCAGCATTATCCAATTACAAGACTTTTTTCTAATAACAAATACAGGAGAATTCCAAGGGCTCATAGATTCTTCAATGTGTTGAGCATTTAACTGCTCTTGAACCAGCTGTTCTAAAGTTTGTAGTTTTTCTTTTGTCAAAGGCCATTGTCCAACCCAGGCAGGTTTATCAATTAGCCATTTTAAAGGCAAGGCAGTTGGTACTTTTGAGAGTTTAACAGCAGTTGTGCTCTGTTTATGTACAGCCTGAACAGTTGGTGGCTGGTTTTTTTTTTTTTATAGTATCTTAATGTTATTTCTAGAAACATGAATTTGTCTGTATTCCATTTCTGAGACTGTAGGAATTTTAATCTGGGAATTCCACTACTGTAACAGATCTTGGCCCTAAAGATTCACTGCTACATTTGCCACATATGGCTTCACCCTTCCTCTCTGTCCTTCTGGCCCTATGCATTCAACCCATCTCCAACTTTGTTTTACCTGAGATAGGGTTCCAATCCCCAGAAATGAGATATTTACCTCTTGAAGAGGCCAATTTGGATGCCATGATTTTGGTGTAATTATAGTCACATCCATACCTGTGTCTACCAGGCCATCCAGAGCAATGCCATTAATTTATACTCTAAGCTTTGGCCTTTGTTCATTTATGGAAGTCTGCCAAAATATGTTTTATGGTGGTTTTTTTTTGAATTTGACCTATCTATCAGAGCTGTTCTATCATCCAGTGCCATATGGTTTTTCACATTAGACAATGGGTTATTTAATTGTCCTGGAGAGTATTTCCTTCACAATGTCTGTAAAAGTTTGGACCATGTTCAGTTTGAGAGGCCCTCTGAGGAATTTCCCACTGGTAAAGGGTTGCCTTGTATATCTATTGTTGATCTACATTAATTGGTCCAATGTTGGGCTTTGCCACATCTTCTGCATAATCCAGAAGGTTGAGGTCTCCCATCTGGGTTATTTCTAGAAGGAGTATTTGTAAGTAAGTTTGTTGCAACTCTGTAGGTTTGGTCCTAGATTTTGGCATCAAAATGTGAGTTTTGCAACTCTGGGGGAGAGGTATTCTGACCACTTGGGGAGTCAGGTGACAGCTAGGGTTGTGATGAGACAGCATCCCTTGAGGGTGAGGTATCCTGGACACCTCAATCTGCTTAGAACAGCTCTGATGACTGGAGGGTGAGGTATCCTGGATACCTCAAGCTGTTTAGGGCAGCTCAGCCCTGGAGGTATCCTGGATACCTCAAGCTGCTTAGGGCAGCTCAGCCCTGGTGGTATCCTGGATACCTTGAGCTGCTTAGGACAGCTCTGATGTGTAGTGGGTAGCCATTCCAGCTTTGGTCTGGAAGTTCCAATCCCCAATAAGGCTTCCGTAACTATCACGCCTACAAGGCGGGGCCAAGGGAGGGCCTGAAGACCTGAGATCGGGACGTGCGGCGTTCTCTTGTTTCCTGGACCTGGACGCGAGAGGTAGACCGAGGAGAGTTCTCCAGAGAACACCACCGGACTGCGCTGTGTCTTTTCCAGAACCCGCCACCTACTTATTCCTTCATTTGTAAGTTACCCACTAAATAAATCTTCTTTTAACTACGTGGAGTGGCCTTAGTAATTACACCAATATCTGGCGCTCACGTGGGGCAAATTCCAAAGGCCTGGGTGGCTTCCGCCCTCAGCTTCCTCCCCAGCTGGCGGGCGCTTGAAGCTGCAGGTTACCACATAAAGAGTTCCGTAAAACCAGGAAAAACCTACACGGTTCCATTCCTGAAAAGAAACTAATCCCGTTACAGTTCCGTGGCAAGTTTAACCCCAGACCAGCAAAATCACTGTGAGTGGGGCGTTCTGCCTCCTCCCTGAGTGCCTGCTCCCTGCTCTAGCCCAGGCTTCTGCAGTTTCACCTAGTTAAAATAGCCAGGGCATTGTCCTTTGTCCCCTGTCCCCGGCGGCGGGGATTTGGAGCTATTGTCTGTAGAGGCAGAGAGGGGCTTAGAGCGGCCTGGAAGTCTCCAAGCCCTGAAGCTCCAGGGGGTCACCGGAAAAACTGCCAGCTGCCGGTGCTCACTCAACTGCCAGCCAAGGCATTCAGCAGGACCTGCTTTAGCGCTACACCAACGCCTCCTTCTGGTTGAAAAGTCCTACTACACCCCCAGAACCACGGAAAGGTAAGATTTGGCAAAGCAGTGTCTTATTTCAAGTAAAAGTACTTGATAATTTTATATCTTAAAATTGACTAACAAATTTTGAGTAATTCTTGTAATATGGCTGACAACATTACCTCACAAGAATTTACAAACTTTTTTGTCTGCATGATGAATGACATTCTTCTGGAAATATACGACCTTCCTCAGGCATATTTGGCCTGTACCATTTTGACATTCATCGTAATAATTCACACAGTGTTCAAACACTGGTTTAATAATAAGAACAAAGATGAGTCATTATTGGGACTGATACAGGCTCTAAAAGATAGCAATGAAGGCTTACAGAAAAAGATTCTCTCTCTGGAATCTGCTTTAAAAGATAGCAATGAAGGCTTACAGAAGAAGAATCTCTTTCTGGAATCTGCCTTCAAAGATAGCAATGAAGGCTTACAGAAAAAGATTCTCTCTCTGGAATCTGCTTTAAAAGATAGCAATGAAGGCTTACAGAAGAAGAATCTCTTTCTGGAATCTGCCTTCAAAGATAGCAATGAAGGCTTACAGAAAAAGATTCTCTCTCTGGAATCTGCTTTAAAAGATAGCAATGAAGGCTTACAAAGAGAGAATCTCCTTCTGGAATCTGCTTTCAAAGATAGCAATGACAGTTTACAGAGGAAGATTCTCTTTCTGGAATCTGCTTTAAAAGATAGCAATGAAGGCTTACAGAAAAAGATTCTTTCTCTGGAATCTGCTGATCAGGATTTACAAAACAGGCTTGTACCCAAAATTGATTTTATTGATAATAAATATGAATATTTAATGGATAGAACACTAACTCTCCAGAGTGAAGTTGTGGCTACTCAGACACTATATAAGGAAGAAAGATTATCATTAATTGATAAGATAAGGTCCATGGAATCATATGTTTCTGAGGAACATAAAAACTTCTATGATTCCAAGAGAAATTTGGAGTCCCTTGCAAGAGAGGAGGTTCACTCCCTAGAACAGACCCTAGGTGCTCGTTTGCAAGCCCTAGAAGAAACTCTCAGTAAACATGACAAGGGACCTAATAAGCAGAAGGGCAAGACCATAGAGGTTGTAACATCTCCAAATGGATCTCATACAATGGCTTATCCTGTTATCATCCATCAGAAGCCAGCAGATGACACACACCCTGAGCCATATAGTACATATACATTACAACCAATTTCAACAAGGGACTTTAAAAATATAAAGGAAGCAGTAGTTACATATGGGATACACTCCACATACGTCAAACAGATGTTAAATTCATGGTCTACCTCACATAGAATCATTCCAGATGACTGGCATCAGTTAATTTCAGCTGTTCTAGAATATAGCCAGCAGTTACAATGGAAAAGCTGGTTGAGAGAAGAGGCAAAAAATTTAGAACAACAAGGTAAACTTAGAGGTTTTGTGATCTCCCAAGATCAAATACTTGGTGAGGGAGGTTTCGCTGACAGGAATGTACAAGCCACTTATGATGAGCATACAATATCCCTATGCCGTACAGCAGCTCTAAATGCTTGGGAAAAAATTCCAGAACCTGGAAAACCAACTGAGGTATACACAAAGATATTTCAGGGACCGCACGAACCCTTCACCGATTTCTTACAAAGGCTGAACACGGCTATAACAAAATCTGTGTCAGATAAAGAATTAAGAAAAGTATTAACTGAGTCCTTGGCATTCGACAATGCTAATGCAGAATGCAGAAGAATACTTACACCATTAAAGATCAGATCAGCTCCTTTGGAAGAATGGATTCAGTATACTAATGGTGTTGAGTCTCTTAACTACAGTAATGAGGCTTGGATAGGAGAGACAAATCCCAGAGGTGAAAAAAGGCCCCGTGGTACCAAATGTTTTAAATGTGGTACACCAGGTCATA
>CABHPQ010108960.1:0-11689 GCA_902168405.1 Peromyscus aztecus
TTCATGGTTATCTAACATGATTCTGTCCCAGAAAAAAAAATTATGAAATCATACTGTCATGATCCACATGAAGTAATATGGGGGGTATTTAACATGGAAGAGGTTATGAAAATAGAGAAACCTGCTACCTGATAATCCAACTGAAAATATAAGAGAGTTTAAAAAAGCAGATTCCCAAAAAGCAAAATAATGCCAGTCCTAGCAGTAATGGGTCACTAAACAAAAACCCAAGTCCTAAGTTACTTCTGATGGGATACCTCCATCAGAATTCTTGGGGTTTGAGGTTCTTAGTTAAACTGATACAATACTTTCTAAATATCTATATCTGTACTATATCTATATTTCTCTCTACCTCTCTCTCTTCATATATATATATATATATATACACACACACACACATATATGTTTCTGTATCTCTGTAGCTCTATGTTTATCTCTCTATGGATCTATATCTATACTAACCAGACAAAGATTACCTTCAGCCTTAATCAAAGAAGCTTCTCTTTGTGTTGAAACCATTGGCTGCACAGATTGCTAATAATAAAGGATGGTTGAGGGCCCATTTATCCTATCTCCTCAAGGCTTAGGCAACACTGTTGAAGAGCAGGCAGAAGGAATGTAAGAACAAGAAGATAAGGGTAAGGGCTTCAAAATGTCATCTTCTAAGTACAATGTGGACATGGCCATCATGAACTCACTTCAGCTGTGCCTACAGGCAATGGGCATACTCAAGTCAGGGTCGTGCAACAGTTGGCTATGGAGAGAAGGAACTTACAGGGTTCTACCACGTTTTGATGACCTACTAACAAGTCACAGATTTGGGGAGAATAGGAGATCTAGTTCATTTTCACTGGCTAGCCCACCAGGCTCTAATGGATATTTCCAAACCCATAGACAAATGACAAGCAAATGCCCTAGTTCAACTCTCCGAGACACAAAACAACAGAAAGTCATGAAGAGAGAAAAGAGGTTTGTTGGGAAGAAGTGCTGGCAGGGAAGGAAATAGACAACGGGTCAGGGGAGTATGGGAATGTATGAAAGAATCAAAAACCAAAATTCATTCATTAAAATGTCATCAAATTGTTAGGGAAAAAAAGAAACAAATGACTGTATGTGCTCAAGTTTTTTAGTTCTGCCTTTTATATCCTGAGAGCAGAAGTGTTGGCTTCTCAACTGAAACTGCTAACAGGACTGTGTGAGTTTTCAGTATTTAAAACTAGTTGTGATTACAGCAGTAGTAATAATAAAACCATGAACCGTTTACTAGAAGGACATCATAGTTTCAAAGAACGAATGTAAATAGTTAATAGCATTCTTGTGAGATCTTTGTTTCATTGCCCCACCTCTTTTCTTTCTGCTCCCCTTGATTGCATTTTTTTTGTCCACATTATTCTCCTTTTAGCACAAAGTAAGAAAGTAAGTGTCAATTTCCTTCTACCATGCAAAGCTTTGTTGCCTGCTGCTGTGAGGACACTCCCGACTGCATGAGAAACTTAGTTAACAGGAGTATTTGGGAAGTATATGAGGTTCTGCTGAGGCTTTCCAGAGCATCAGTGAGGGAGTTCAATATTGTGCCACTTTGTATCTCTTCTCTAATTCTTAATGTCATATGTCAGCCCAAATAACTAGAGGACACATAGCAATAATGGTGGTAACTAAAATTTACCAAGCACTTGATAGAAGTCAGAGCCTGCTTCCAAACTCTAACCCTATATGGTTGACAATTATGACTGTACTCATTTCAAACAAGTGAAGAAATGGAGGATTAGAAAAGTTGAATAATTCATACATGCCTGGCCAGGAACAGTGTCAGGACTTGGACCAAGGCATGTTTTACTGCAGACTACAGACTCACATAATGCAAAGCCTTCTTTTATTATCCCAGCACTTCATACACGAGACAGATTGATAGATAAGTGCTGGCTGGCTGTGTAGCTGGCAATAAAAGTCCAGTAAATCCTGTTATGATATAACTTGTTATTACACAGACTTATAAATGATTCAAAGCATGTTCTCAAAATACAACAACTCTATCATAAAGCTGACTTTGCGTGGTCAGCACATACGGTGCCTGTTAGCTCTGCCTATATCTTCACTCACATACCCACATACACACACAAACAATTCTAAGGCAAATCACACAAAAACTGTCAATTCATTACAGTTTAATAAGATAGACAATTTACATTTGTATTTGAAAAAAATAAAGACTTTAAAAATACTATCAACCTGGAACTGATCACCTACAGATGCAGAGAATACACCTCAGCTCCGAGACTGATTTCAAGTGCCAGTCTACTCCTAGTGTGTAAGTGTATATAAAGAAAGTACATGCGTGAGCTGCTCATAGGCATGCTGACATAATAAATGCATGAAACACCAAATATAAGTGTCAGTCCATAAAAGTCAGAAAAATAAAATCTAAAGTTCATTGAGAGGTAGAAACACAGAGTTCTTTTGGAAGAAACAGTAATAGCAGGCATCGTTGAAGACCTCACAGCACTTTGGCTCTAGAAACTATTTTCCTACGCATGCTCCTTTAGTTATTATGATGACCCCATGAGGATCTACATTTTGTTCCTTTATGTATTTTTTCCCTAAGGATTTTTTTCTGCCTATACCAGAAGTTTGTTTTTGCATTGTTTAGGAATCTTTTGAATGCGTGATAAGTGCACCCATTTGCTTGAGAGTGTGGCTATTGATCATTTCTAGCTTGAGATGATTATGATTAGACTGATTGTGGTCACTGTTATATATGTTTTGAGCAAGTGCATATGTCACTTTCTTAGAGAAAATATCCATGGGTGTGACTGTAGTATCATTGAGTTTATATTTAAGCCTTGTATTTAGAAATACAGTGGTTCAGTCCTGCCTGCCCTTCACCCTGTGCCTTCACCGGCACTAAAGCTTACATAACCATCATTATCAAAATAAAACATTATCAAGATCATGAAACTATTTTCAAAACATAGTCGACTACAGACCTCATTCAGCCATGGCCAGTTTTCCATATTCTGTGTGATTACACGTGTGCCTATGCACATGAGTGCACATAAAGTCCTGTGATATTTCACCACATGGGAAAGTATTATGATTGCCATCTTAATCACGCTGCCGAACTGTTCTTGGTTCCACTGGACCCTAGATGCTCCCTCAGCTTTATTATGAACATGAACAATTTAAAACCAGATAAACAAAGTAGAGTCTAAACCTGACTTCAGGGAGCTGATCTAAACTAGAGCCAGAGTATGTGACCTGGTCACCTGAATCCAAGGTTCTTTCTCTAACAATCTTGCGGTTCTACCATGCTACTTTAGCTTGTCTCACAGAAGGCAGCACCTATAATAACCCTAAAAAGCTATTACCTGGGAAAATTTTTGTTGATTGGTAAAATTATGTTAATTCATTTAACAAATATCACAAAGTTATATTAACTGAGTTTTTAAGGTATTTTCAGTATTTCAGTATATACTTCTTTTTGAAGGATAATTAAACTCTCTCTGGCTTTTCAAGTAATATTACATTGAACTTTACAAAATTACAATTTTAAGTTAAAACACAGATGAATGTCACAATTTTATAGGGTCCAATTTAATTTAAATAACAATCCGCACTTGGATTTCACTGTCCAAATTATTGAATAAAAGTTAATGATACCCTTTAGCTTATTCTTCAATAAAAGGGAGCGCCAGGATTCAGGCACAGGCAGAGATCATGCCTTCCCTCTTGGGCTAGTACATGGGTAAAACAATTTATAAATCCTTTCTTTTCCTGGCATATGGTATAATTGACAAAAATGTTCAAGCTATGTTTTGCCCCATTCTCTGTAGCTCATGAAACATAATTCTATGTAAATATTGTTACTCCACTCTTTCCAGGGGCTCACAGATTTAAGTTCTTTCATTGATGCATGCATCTTGCTGTTCCTCAACTTAAAATCTGAGCCTGTGTGAAATTTCATCCATGTTGCTTTCCCTATTTCACATTTCATAAAAAAACAGATGTCACCATGGTATCAATTCTGACCATCCCCAAATGAAACAGATAGTGTATTTTATGACAGAGTTTTTGTCAATTTCGAAACTATTGTCAATGTAATTCTGTAAGATGGATAAAGGAGCAAAAAATTCAGTTACATCAGGCTAGAAGGGGTGGAGTCTTACAGTGTCCTCCCTTTATCTAGTTGGATAACCTGTTCAACTAAAGATAACCCCCAGTTAGACACATAAATTTTGCAATTTCTCTCCATTTTAATATGCTCTCCTTTTGTCTGCAATGTGAGAAATCAGCTCCTTGATGCCTACAGAGGTCAGTATGGGTTTCTACGTATCTTACCTGTACAGTTCATACAAAGGCCCCTAAGTCATGTCTACATTTGCATAGGAACTATTCACTGTAGACTGGATGGAGTGTCCCCTGGTGCCTTGCATGGTCCTAAATGGGCTCAAGACATCTCAGGAAATGTCTAATATTTCATTTGGTATACCTGAAAGGTTTCCTTGTGTTTATATCTGTAGCTGGTACCAGCTATTGAAAAAGAGCCTTCACCCCCAAAATACAATGAAAAAAATCTAGGCCTATATATCTATGGAAAATAAATCATCTCAACTTGGGAAATTATTTTTCTTCCTGAAAATAATTATTTTTCAATATATTTGTGTGAAGAAAGATATTTTAACTTCACACACTATATTAAAGGTGTTGAATCCCTCCAATTAACACAAAATTTTCAATTAAAGTATGTCATAAGGAACAGAGAAAAGCAGCACCATGGATAATGGATTAAAACTAGCATGAGTGTCCCTGGAGCCCTCACTGCTCTTGCAGTGGGCCCAAGTTCGATTCCCACATAGTAGCTCATAACCACGGGTAACTCCATTTCTAGGGAATCCAATACCCTCTTCTGAATTCACAGGCACCAGGCACACACATGGTGGACATGCATACATGCAGGCAAAGTGCTCATACATATATTAACAAATAAACCTATAAAATACATTTATTTTTATAATGAAATGAAGTTGGCTGAAAACCAGTGAGGAACACAAAGGATCTGTACTTCTTTTACTCTTAAGCACAACCGTGTAAGAAGTTATTCAGTCTTCCTACACAATTTCTCAAAGTTTGGTTTATATCAATGCGATGCAGGGGGCACAGCACATTCTCTGGAGTTGGGTAGCAGAATCTTTCTGAGTGGCACTCCACAGTTTGGCAAAATGATGGACAATGGATCCTAATTACATTAATTTATGAGATATAAGAAAACAAACACTTGATTAAAGGATGCAATGATACAAGTTTTCTAGCAACACATTTTAAAATAGGATTGAGGCCAAATATAGAGAAAAGTTTAAAGACAGATTGGTATTTTAATTCTATTCAACTCAAATGGCATACTGATGATATTGAAGACATATTCACCAGGGATTCGCTGACATTAAACTCAAATGTTCCTGGAAGATTCCAAAACTTTGTGCTAAAAGGTCACATTTCCAGTCATGCTTGCCCCTGCTCTGATTGGACAGTCTTGCCTGTCACTGCTCTGATTGGACAGTCTTGCTTGTCACTGCTCTGATTGGACAGTCTTGCTTGTCACTGCTCTGATTGGACAGTCTTGTCTGTCACTGCTCTGATTGGACACCACCAGTATGGAGATTACTCTAATATCTAGACATGCCTTTCTTTAAGATTTCAGGGAAATGCTTGAGCGGCCACTCAGCAATTGCCGTTTGTGCTAACTGACCTTTCAATAAAGGAAGCTATGTGTTTTTAGGCTAACAGATTTGGACAAAGGGAGCAACTGAATATTTCATTATTATTCTGATGCCTACACTCATGTAAGGAGAAATGACAGAAGACTTAATGAACTGACTATGGCAATAGTTATAATTAAAGTGAGAACATTTCTTATAAGTTGGAATTTTTAATTAGTGATATGTATCTATATGTAGTTCTGGTTACCAAAAGAGCCATGGGATAGAAAAACAATACTTGACCCTTCACACTTTCACTTCTTTCTTCTCCTATGGCATCATGAAAAAGCTCTCCTGTGACTTAGAATGTTATGAACATTGATACTTCTACATCAATGAGGGAAGGTGAGTTTTGACTTTATGAACTGATATTTGAGTTGGTCATAGGTCACAGGTATCAAAATGTTGCTTTTGTGTTTTCTATCCAAAGCTCGAATATATTCAGAAGGCAGATGCTAACATCAGAATTCTACCTTCTTGGTTTTGTTTCAAGAGAATGATCAAAATTTAAGTTTTATTTAGAGACAAACCTTGAACTACTTTTTGCATACTTGAAACTAAGCATTTCTTCACTTTTCACTTTTTCTTAATCATACTAATATAGAGTTACACTATGGAGTAACAGTATTTAGAGATGCAGAAGTGAAAAGTGTCGTTTTGTTCTCTGCAAACTAAAAAGGAAATGGTATGTTCACAGGATGATTGTGCAGTCAATCTGCACTGCATCAAAACTTGACAAGGTCATTTTTATTAGTGTTTGTATTTGAATGAAAGATGATGAGGCTCAAAAGAAGAATACCAATTTGATATAAGAATTCTAATATCTTTGTATCTAAAGTAAGGAATCCAGAGTCTTGGCATTGCCACCCCTAATTTTAATTGACAGTAAAGCTGGTTTGGGCTTTAGTAGTGATAGCACACTTACCATAAAAGTCATACCTGTTGCTTTCACATGAAGTCATTCAAGGAGAAGGTGTCAAGTTATTAATTTTTAAGCATTTATATTTAAGACACATTAAAATCTGCCCCCTTTAAGAACAGAATAAAATCCTCTTATCTCAGTATCTGATTTGTCACTCTGTTTTCCTTCTCCACCATTAATGCCACATGACCTCATGCCTCATTGTGCACTGGGATCATTGCCTGGACATATCAGTCCCGTGAGAACTCTACTTTGATATCTATGCCTTCCACACAGCATTTTAAACCATGGGTAAGGATATCAAGCCTATAATAAATTCTTTCCTATTAACAATGACAAAATGATGAAAGTAGAATCATCTATAGCCTAGTTTAAAAAAAGAAAAAGAAATACAGTGAAACTTAGGTCCTGACTGGGGATCCTAAGATGGAGAGAATTGGATTGAGTGTTTTCAAGAAAGCAGAGTACATAATGACTACTATTGGAGAGCACTTTTCAATTTATAAAACTCTGGTCACACATATTTTCTCTGTAATGTGAAACCAGTCTATTGTGAATAAACAACACTTCAGAATTTCATCAGAAATCTAAGATTAAATTTCTTTGGACAAAAATCTCCGGGATAAGAGTGAGCAAAGGTTGTCTTAGGATGTTCATAATGGGGACTGGATCAAAAATGCAATTCTGTCTAATCAGTGTTTCAGCATGGCTTTATCAGGCACAATTGAAACATTCAAAATACAGGTAAAGTAATGTATGGATTAGAAACGGTCAGGTTTCTGAAACAATCAAAGTAGATCTTTATGTGAGTAATCAAAGGACTTTAAATTTAGGCTCCTATTTTTTTAAAAATACAAATATTTTATTTTAAACCATATTTAGGCATGCATAACTGTAATATATCCTTGAATTTAAATTCCTGGTAATGCTTGTAAATTTTTGAATTATCATTTTTATGAACTATCAAGAAATTAATAAAACCTTAAGCAAAGCTGCCTCAGCATATTCTTTTTCTTTATGTCATGAATTTGAATAACACCAAACATCTGGATATAAAGTAATATGCTCTTCCTTCCATATGTTTCCAAATATCCAGATGTCTATCCTCATATATAGATAAAACTATGTAAAAAGGAAACACAGAAATACATAAAGTGAATTAAAATCTGAATTATTCTCCCTGTTAGGCAATTTTAATTCAAATGTTTATATGAGTATATTTATGAAAATAAAAAAAATATTTTTTATCAAAACCAACAATTTCTCTGTCACACACCACACTGCATTTTCATAACTAAAGAATACACAAGGAAAACAATCCAAAGGCATAAAGTGATGAATTTCAGAGCTCTGATGCACAGTGACAGTTTATCTTTAAAAAGATGATAACCTCAAACCAGGTGATAGAAATTATAAATGAGACAGTAACTACTCTGGAAAGAGCAAGGTCAAGGAGTGCTTGGGAGGGACACACAGATTCTTATTTCTGCCATTTTCCTGTTCTACAGGAGATGAATTGAGCGTGATAGTTCTTAGAAACCTACTAGTTCATAAGCGTCTTCACGTCTTTTGTTAAAGGAACCAAAGTCACAGAGACCAAAGACCAATGAACTAGGGCCTGTGAACCTACCTACCACCTTTCATATAGAAGGAAGGTAAACATAGTTTACTGTCAATTTAATAGTTGAAAAAAATTATCAAATATTTTGTCTGACATATAAAATTGCAAAAAATTTAATTTCAATGATTACATATTTTTCTTTTTGCCACACTGCCATACCTGTTTATTTACATAATGGCTGATTTCTCACAGCAGGGGCAGACCAGAATTCTTGAAAATAGACCATGCACTCCTGAGGCACAAAATACATTATAAAAAAAAAAGTTTGCTAGTCTGAGTTTCAGTCCACGCTTAACCACTGAAATGGCGATTTTCTTTCCTAATTAAAGTACTTACTTCCCAATAAAACAGATGAAAGCAGACTGTGCAACACGAACTACTAATTTCAAATGTAGAAAAAAAACCTCAAGCATTCGTATCCATGCCTCCAAAGACGTTGCTTATCATTGACTATTCCATGGCTTGTTACTTTTTGGGAAATGAATGAAAAATTAAAAGCTAGCTCCTCATATTTCTATCTGGCTACATTCATAAATAACACACCCTCTCCTGTCCCTTCCTCCCACCCTCCTCAGTGCCTTGCCTTCCCTTCCATCCTCGATCCTCTCCAGCCCCCACTCCTCTCTGTCTTCACCTAGCCTTTCCTTTCTTTGCCTTTATCTTGTACACAAATGATAAATATTTGAATTTAATGTCAAAAGCCTTGGCAGCATTCTAAAATGCATTTAGCTAAGGAAATGTGGGGCTTTCTTTTTTTCAGGGAAAGTTATTTGTGACTGGAATAAGCACTAAACAAGAGAATCAGGCTACAGCAGGCCGTTTCTATCACACTCGAGCCTGTTGTGTGTTATTTATAAAATTTCATATTGCAGGATCAAGATTTTCTTTTATATCTCTTAATTTGATTTTGATCCCTTTGTATATTGTGTCAGCATTTTATGCTAGGTTTTATAGCTGTCAAAATCTTTTATGTCATGAAAAAAGGAAAAAGAAAAAAAGTTTTCACATAAATCTTTCCATCTCTAAGGCATTTAAAGAGATAGGATAATCACCTACTTCTCTTAATAAGTATTATTGTTTGAATATGAAATTTACCAACAAGTTTATGTGTTTGTACACCTGGCCTTCAGTGAGTGGCACTATTTGGGAAGGTTTTGGAGCCTTTAGTTAGTGGCCTACCAAGTTACTCAGGTGGATGAAACAGAAAAAAAAAAACCAAAAAACAAAAAAAAACCCATACAAACAACCAAACAAACAAAAACCCTTTGTATTCTAATTAAAAATATGAACTGGAAAACTGGTGGTTAGTCTTGAAAATGATGCCCATTTCTGGTTCCAGTCTACAATTTAGTACTTTCAATTAATGAGCATGGGTGGTTTTTCCTACTTTTTTTGTCCCTTCAATTTCTTTGTTCAGTGTCTTTTACATTTCATCACTGAAATGTCTATTCCACTTCAGAACTTTGCTAGAAGAATTTGCATGTATTGTTTGCACTCAAATTTCTGATGGCAGGAAATGATACCATTAGTGATAGCCTCATGAAATTTCATGGCACAACTCTAACCACAGAAATGAAAGATCTGCATGATGAAAACTTAAGACACTGAAAAGAGAAATTGAGGGAGATACCAGAAGCAGGAAAGACTACCCATGCTCGTTGAAAGTATTAATATTGTAAAAATATCTACACTAGCAAATGCACACTACAGATTCAATACAATCCCCAACAAAATCTTAATACAATTCTTCATAGAAATTTGAAAAATCAATCCTAAATAATCTGTAGAAACGCAAAAGATACAGAATAGTCAAAACAATTGTGCATAACAATAACAATACTCTGCCCAAAGTAACACCATTCTCAATCTCAAGTTATACTATAGAACTATAGTTATTAAAAACAGCATGGTATGGGCATAAAAACAGACTCATTAATAAGCAGAATAGAATTGATTAAATTCATACTCCTACATCAACCAGAGTTTTTTGGGGTTTATTTTTATTTTTATTTTTTTGAGACAAGATTTCTCTGTGTTGTTTTGACTGTCCTGGAACTCACTCTGTAGACCACGCTGGCCTTGAACTCACAGAGATCTGCCTGCCTCTGCTTCCTGAGTGCTAGGATTTAAGGTATGCGCCACCACTGCCAGGTTACCCACCTGATTTTTGACAAACAAATCAACAATACACACATTAGAACAAAGAAAGGATGTTTATGCTGGTCAAACTAGATAGCTAAATGGAGAAAAATAAATTTGGGGCCTTTTCTCTCACTAAGGACAAAACTCAACTCCAGATTGACAACTTCAATATAAGGCCTGATACCCTGGATCTTACAGAATAGAAAGTTGATATGGGGTTAAACTCATTGATCTAAGAAACAGTTTTCTGTACAGGATCCTGATAACATAGGCATTAGACTAACAACTAATAAATGGACCTCATATATCTAAAATGTTTCCATACAACAAATGGCACCATTACTTCAGGGAAGTAGCAGCCCAAAGAATGGGAAAAAGTAATTATCAGCTATATATCTGACAGACTTGGTATCTAGAATATACTAAAAACTAAAAAAATATAAACAAGAAAATAAACAATTCAATTTAAAATGGGGCATGTTAACTAAAGAGAGAGTTCTCAAATGATGAAATACAAATAGCTGAGAAACATTTTTTAAGTTCTACACCTTAGCTATCCAAACTTGCCCCCTCAAGCCAAATTAAAATTACCTTGAGATTTCATTAAAATGTATGAGATTGAAAAAATAAACAAGCAAAAACAAACAAACAAACAAAATGGACAGTTGCTGGCACAGGTGTGGGGAATATTTATTCACTGCTAGTAGTATAGTGGCTGGTAGAGTCACTGTAGAAATCAGTGCAGATGTTCTTCATAAAAACTGAAAACCAATCTACCACAAGATCGTGCTATGCCACTTTTGAGCACATACTCAAAGTATCTATAGCCTAGTACAAAGACCCATGTTTCCATATTAGGTGCAGCTCTATTCACAATATCCAGGAAATGGGAAAAGCTCAGATACTGATCAACTGATAAATGGATAATGAAGTTTTGGTATATATTTCACAGTGGTATATTATACAGCTGAAAATGAAATTATGAAATTTACAGGTGAATGGAGTTGGAAGCAATCATTCTGAGGTAATCTAGACCCAGAAAAATGAAAGTCACATATTTTCTCTTATATTTGGACGTTAGCTTTAAAGTTTTAGCTATGTATGCTTCACTTAAAATACCTATATATTTCAGGAAATTACTGAGCAGAAGTGCAAAGGACCTTTTAAGAGAGAACAAGTAAAATATACTAGTATAAAGGATTAAACCTAAATATGGAACAAGAAAGGATAAACTGTGGTGCTACAGGGAAT
>CABHPQ010108973.1:0-21311 GCA_902168405.1 Peromyscus aztecus
CGTCTTTACTTTTGTTTATTTATTTATTTGTTTTTTGTTTGTTTGTGGTTTTTATTATTGTTGTCTTCATGACAAGGCTTCTCTGTGTAGCCCTGGCCATCCTGTAACTTGCTCTGTAGACCAGGCTGGCCTCAAACACAAAGATCCACCTGCCTCTGCCTCCCAAATGCTGGGATTAAAGGCTTTCACCACCATGCTGGGCTACAGGAAATTTTCGTTTTGTTTTCTTTTGTATATTTATTTAGTATTTATATTTCTGTATTATATATATTTTTTTAATTTTACATCCCAATCAAAGTTTCCCCTTCCTCCTTTTCTCCCAGTCACCCAAACATACCATAACACTTCCTCCCCCCATCCACTCCTCCCCATTTCTCTTCAGAAAAGGGAAGTTCTCACATGAAAAACAATCAGCCATGGTATATCAATTGCAGTTAAATTAGGCACCTCCTCTCCTATTCAGTCTAGACAAGGCAACTCAGTAGGAGGAAAGGGTCATAAAAACAGGTAGAAGAATTAGAAACAGCCCCTGCTCCAACTGTTGGAAGTCCCACAAAAAGACTAAGCTACACAACTGTAACATATATGCAGTTACTCCCATGCAGGTTTCTTGCTTTTCAGTTCAGTCTCTGTGAGCTCCTATAAGCCCAAGTTAGTTGCTTCTGTGGGTTTTTCTGTGGTATCTTTGACCCCTCTGTTTGTACAACCCTTTCTCCTCCTCCTCCATGGGTTTCCCTAAGCTCTGCCTAATGATTAGCTGTGGGCCTCTGTGTATGTCTCCATCAGTTGCTGATGATGACTGGGCTAGGTACCAATCCACAAGTATAGCAGAATATCACTAAGAATCATTCCATTTTTTTTTAAATTTTTGCCAGTCATGTTTGGTTCTATCCTAGATCCCTGGACTATCTTCCTCTTAGTCCTGGCCCTTCTGGCAATGCCAGGGGTGGGCTCCCTCTCATGATATGGGTCTCAAGTTGGACCAGTCATTTGGTTGTCCACTCCCACAATTTCTGTGCCATCTTACTCTGCTATATCTTGTAGGCAGGACAAATCATAGAGCAATGTTTTTGTGGCTGGGTTGGGATTCCAATCCCTCAACTGGAAGTCTTTCCTGGTTACAGAAGATGGTCAGTTCAGATTTTATAGCTATCATTCCTAGGGGTCTTAGCTAGGGTCACTCTCATAGATTCCTGGGAATTTCCATTGTGCTAGGTTTCTAGTTCAATCCAGAGATGCTCCCCAATTAGAGTTGTCTCTCCCAGTACTCTCTCCCTCCATTCTCCATCACCTGATCCCTTCTGTTCCCATACTCAGCCCACCAACCATGGCCCTGCCCACTGGCCCTCCCACCTAGTCCTCTAGTGATGTCTATTCTAGTTCCCCTTCATAGTGATTTTATTTCCCCTTCACAGTGATATTGGCTACTTGTTACTTAGCTTCTCTGGGTCTGTGGAATATAGTATGGTTATCCTTTACTACTAATATCCTCTTGTAAGTGAGTACATACCATGTTTGTTTTTCTGCATCTGGGATACCTCACTCAGGATGATATTTTCTAGTTCCATCCATTTGTCATCAAATTTCATAATATCAATGTTATTAACAGATGAGTAATACTCCATTATGAAATTGTACCACATTTTCTTTATCCCTTCTTTGGTTGGAGGACATCTAGGTTTTTTCCAAGTTCTGGCTATAATGAATAAAGCTGCTATGAACATAGTTGTGCAAGTTTACTTTGGGTATGGTGGAGGGTCCTTTGAGTATATTCCCAGGAGTGGTATAGCTGGGTCTTGAGGTAGATTAATTCCCAATTTGTTGAGAAACAGCCAAATTGATTTCCAAAGTGGCTGTACAAGTTTGCACTCCAACCAGCAATGGAGGACTGTTCCCCTTGCTCTACATCCTGGGCAGCATCTTAGCCATTCTGACAGGTGTAAGATGGAATCTCAGAGTCATTTTAATTTGCATTTCCCTGATGGCTAAGGATGATGAACATTTCTTTAAGTGATTCTCATCTATTTGAGATTCCTCTGTTGAGAATTCTCTGTTTAGATCTGCACTGCATTTTTAAATTGGAATATTGGAGTTTTTTGATGTCTAGTTTCTTGAGTTCTTTATAAATTTTGGATATCAGCCCTCTGTCAAATGTGGGGTTGGTGAAGGTCTTTTCCCATTCTGTAGGATACCATTTCATCCTATTTTCAGTGTCCTTCACTTACAGAAGCTTTTCAGTTTCATGAGGTCCCAATTATTATCAATACCTGCCCTATTTGGGCTATTTTCAGGAAGTTGTCTCCTGTGCCAATGTGTTCAAGGCTACTCCCACTTTCTCTTCTATCAGGTTCAGTGTATTTGGTTTTATTTTGAGGTCTTTGATCCACTTGAACTTGAGTTTTATACAGGATGATAAATATCAGTCTATTTGCATTCTTCTACATGCCAACATCCAGTTATACCAATACCATTTGTTGAAGATAGTTTCTTTTTTCCATTGTATAATATTGGCTTCTTTGTCAAAAATCACGTGTCCATAGGTGTGTGGATTCATTCTGTATTTTTATTCAATTCTATTGATCCACCTGTCTGTTTTTATGCAAAAACCATGCAGTTTTTATTACTATATCTGTAGTAGACATTGAAATCAAGGATGGTGATACCTCCATCAGTTCTTTTATTGTAGAAGATTGCCTTAGCTATCCTGGGTTTTTTGTTTTTCCATATGAAGATGAGTATTATTCTTTCAATGTCTGTAAAGAATTGTGTTGGAATTTTTATGGGAATTTCATTGAAACTGTAGATTGCTTTTTGTAAAATAGCCAGTTTTACTATGCTAATCCTACTGATCCATGAGCATGTGAGATATTTTCATTTTCTGATATCTTCTCCAAATATTTTCTTCAAAGACTTGAAGATCTTGTCATGCACGTCTTTCACTTGAATACAGTTATCCTAAGATATTTTATATTGTTTGTGGTTATTGTGAAGGGTTTTGTTTCCTTAATTTTATTCTCATCCCATTTATCCTTTGTATATAGGAGAGCTACTGATTTTTTTTTTTAGTAAATTTGCATCCACCAACTTTACTGAAGGTGTTTTTTGGCTGTAGGAGTTTCCTGGTAGAATTTTTAGGGTCACTTATGTATACTATCATATCATCTGCAAATAATGATACTTTAATGTCTTCATTTCCAATTTTTATCCCCTTGATCTCCTTATGTTGTCTTACTGCTCTGGCTAGAACATCAAGTACTACATTGAATAGATATGGAGAGAGTGCACAGCCTTGTCTTGTTCCTGATTTTAGTGGAATTGCTTTGAGCTTACCTCCATTTAATTTGATGTTGGCCATCAGCTTGCTGTATATTGCTTTTATTATATTTAGGTATGTCCCTTATATCCCTGATCTCTCTAAGACTTTTATCAAGAAAGGATGTTGGATTTTGTCAAAGACTTTTTCAGCATCTAGTGAGATGACCATGTGGTTTTATTTTTTCTTTCAGTTTGTTTATATGGTGGGGTACACTGACAGATTTTCATATGTTGAACCATCCCTGCATCTCTGGGCTAAAGCCCACTTGATCATGATATGGTGGATGATCTTTTCTATGTGTTCTTGGATTCAGTTTGCCATTATTTTATTGAGTATTTTGCATCAATGTTCATGAGGAAAATTGGTCTGTAATTCTTTCTTTGTTGCATCTTTGTGTGGTATGGGTATCAGTGTGACTATTGCCTCATAAAATGAATTTGGCAATGTTCTTCCGGTTTCTAGTTTGTGGAATAATTTGAGGACTGGAGTTACCTTTTCTTTGAAAGTCTGATAGAATTCTGCATTAAAATTAACTATCTCTGGGCTTTGTTTGCTTGGGAGACTTTTAATGACTACTTTTGTTTCCTTAGGGGTTATTGGTCTATTTAAATTGTTTGTCTCTTCTTGATTTAACTTTGGTAAGGGTATCTATCAAGAAATTTGTCCATTTCTTTGAGAATCTACAATTTTGTAGAGTGCATGTTATTGAAGTATAATCTAATGATTCTCTGGATTTCCTCAGAGTCTATTGTTATATTCCCCATTTCATTTCTGATTTTGTTAATTTGGATATTCTCTCTGCGTTTAAGTTGGTTTGGATAAAGGTTTGTCCATCTTGTTGATTTTCTCAAGGAACCAATTCTTTGTTTCATTGATTCTTTGTATTGTCCTCTTTGTTTCTATTTTATTGATTTCAGCTCTTGGTTTGATTATTTCTTGCCATCTACTGCTCTTGGGTGTGTCTGCTTCTTTTTCTTCTGGAGCTTTCAGGAGTGCTGTTAAGTGCCAGTGAAAGAATTCTTTAATTTCTTCATGCAGGCACTTAATGTTATAAACTTACCTCTTAGCACTGCTTTCATAGTGTCCCATAAGTTTGGGTATGTTGTACATTCATTTTCGTTGAATTCTAGGAAGTCTTTAATTTCTTATTTCATCCTTGGTCCATTGGCAATTCAGTAGAGAGTTGTTCAGTTTCCATGAGTTGTTTTTATTGTTTTTGAAATCCAACTTTAACCCATAGTGGTTTCATAGAATACAGGGGGTTACTTCAGTTTTCTTTTATCTGTTGAGACTTGCTCTGTGGCTTAGAATATGGTCAACTTTGGAGAAGTTTCCATGAGGTGCTGAGAAAGAGGTCTATTTTTTTTTCTGCTTGGGTGAAATGTTCTGTTGATATCTGTTTGGTCCATTTGAGTCATAATTTCTGGAATACAGTAGACCTATATCAACATAATAAAGGCAATGTAGAAAGACCCCAGCCAGCATGATTCTAAACAGAAAAAAAAAATTTAATTTCACTAAAATCAAGAATAAGACAAATGTGTCCACTCTCCCTCACCCTGTTCAACATAATACTTCATGTCTTAAGTAGAGCAATAGGAAAATGAAGGAGCTAAAAATAGGAAATAAAGAGGCCAAAGTATACTTAGTTGCAGATGATGTATTTCTATAAATAAACGACTCCACCAGAAAACTCTTACAGCTGATGAATACATTCATCAAAGTAGCAGGATACAAACTTAACACAGAAAAATCAGTAGCTTTACTATATATAAATGGCAAGCATGCCAAGGAAAACATTAAGGAAATAATACAATTTACAATTGCCTCAAAAAATACAGAACACCTTGAAGTGAATCTAACCAAGAAAGTGAAAGACTTCTCCAATGAAAATTTTAAAGCACTTTGGAAAGAAATTGAAAATAATACTAAAAGATGGGAAAACCTGTTATATTTATGGATTGGTAAGACTGAGATTGTTAAAATGTCCATCCTAACAAAATCAACTTATAGATTCATCACAATCCCCATTATAAAAATCCAATAACAGGAAACACATAAAAACACAAAATCAAAAGCCATAATATATACTCAAAGGACCTATAAGGTACAAAAACACTCTGACAAAACATTATAGTACAAAGAACCCCTAAGGATGGCATTGAGTTCATTTTGTGTTGGCCATTTATACTTTATGATGAAAAAAACTATTTTCAATAAAAGAAAAAAGAAAAGAAATAAAATAAATTTTAAAATTTCAACACAGTTCTTCAGAGAATTTGAAAATACAATCTTAAATTTAATATGGAAATATAAATAACCCAAGAAAGCCAAAATAACCCTAAATAGCAGAAAAGTTGCTGAAGGTATAACCATCTCAGATTTCAAGTTATATTACAGAACTATAGTGATAAAAACTGCATGATACTGGCATAAAAACAGGCTCATTGATCAATGAAGTAGAATTAAGGACCTGTATATAAACCCACATTCCTACAGCCACTTGATTTTTTTTATAAAGATGTCAACATTGTAAAGATAGCATCTTGAATAAATGGTGCTAGTCAAACTTGATAGCTACATATACAAGAATAAAATTATGCCCTTTTCTCTCACCCTGAACAAAACTCAACTCCAAATGGATTAAGGACCTTGACATAAGACTTTTGTAGGGGATAAAGTAGGGAATATGCTTGAACTTATAGACACAATAAGGGAGTGTCTAACAGGAGGACCCCAGTAACACAGGCATGAAGACCAACAATTGCTAGATGGGACCACATGAAACTAAAATCTTCTTTACAGCAAAGGATACCATCACTTGAGTGAAGAGGCAATCCACAGAATAGGAAAATGTCTTTACCAGATATACATCTAACAGAGGGTTAATATGTAGAATATACTGTTGGAGATGTGGGAAAGGGTTGGCAGATTTGAAGACATGGTTATTCAATGTCCATCAAAAAAACATTTATGCCCTCACTTTTCTAGATCTCAAGTAAGCAGTAGTGAGTTTTCAGAAAAGATCTAATATTGAAAACAGAACAATTCTCTCAATATAAGTTAACAGAAAAAAATACATCACAAATCCACACACTGTATTTATGGCCCTTTGTTATTCACATAGCATCCACTTTCTTAATAATGTGGGTTCATTGGAAGACTTAGGTTTTAAGTGTAGGGAATATAAAGTCCCCATTCAAGAGTAGGTTCCTCCCTGAACATGTCTCTCCAGAATACGTAATTTTAGAAAAACAATAAAAAAAACCTTTCCATCAAAAGAGATAATTAATTCCTGGGAGAGAAAGAACAATGTCCCTGAACCTTTCTGGAACCTTTGTAACTATCTGTGCAGTGTAAAGTGGAAGTGTTTTGTTGCCATTTAAGATTGATCGAGATGAGGTGGCTCATATAAAACCTATGCATCCTGCAGACTTTGGTTTCCTACTTAAGAGGACCAGAGCCACATACAACAGTCAGTTCTTTATGTGTTACAAGTAAATTCATTCTGATTCAAAATCCAGATTTGTATTAAAATGCTTTAAAGACTAGGCTAGATGGAATAATTTTTATTTTTAAGAATATTTTACTTTGTATTACACAGCTTCACTTTTTATAACTGATCTACAAAAATTAACATGTTTGATATATATAATTTCTTAATAATTATTTATTTAATATTGAATTTTCTGAATAGATTCTTTCTCAACCATGTCACATCTCTAACAACGAAACTTACAAATTCCAAAAGGAGTTTGATTTCAGATGGTATTTGCTCCCAAGGTCCCTAAACAGAATTAAGATCATCCTCCAACTACGAAAATGACTAAGGTAAGTGTTTCAATTGTGTTGATCTTATTAAACCTTTCTACTTTTCATACACTAAACATCATGTTTCAACACTTTAAATACAGTAATAGAACCTTCCATTTTCATCCAGTTCTTTAAAAGATGGTTGATAAATATTATTAACCTAGTTTAGAAGATAAAAATTTGAGGTTTAGCAAGATTAAGTAATTTGTGGATGCAGCTTCCTGGCATGTTTTTGCCATGAAATACTTCCCTATTAATCAAGACTAATCATGGGAAGTAAGAAAACATTTAAATATACTTCTTACACATAAAAGTTATAAATATGAATATTAAATATAGTGACTAACCAAGGTTTAGGAACAAACACAGACAACCCTTCCTGGGATCGGCTGCTGCAGATGAGTTTCTGTGCCTTCTGTGAAAGTAACTATGGAGATAATTCTTCCTGAATCTATTACAAGGTTAACTCTTTAGCTCCTATTACTGCTTCTTCATATTTTAGGAATAGACAGCTCATAAAAATAAACAAAAATTCCTATGTGTCAATAGCACTGTGGTATGTATTCTCATATATATCCTATTAATTCCTCTAACAATTTTTTAAGGTCGTGCTGTTATTTTTACTTTGTAAAAAGCAGGATGAAAGATACCACAAAATATTTCTTAGGGAAAATCAAGACTGTAGCAAATACACTTACAATTCTAAATCCAGTATACTTGAGTACTGTGCAAAAAATATTAAACATTTTACCAAAGAATCAGAAGACAACAGTTTGGAGGGGATTTTGAGGAGGGAAAAAATAGGGTTTCAGAGAGACCAATATAAAAGAGCCCACATTTTCCAAATGTTTGGGAATTCAAAGATGTCATTATTAGCATTCATGTGTATGTACATGCATGGCTAATAAAATTTCTCCATGAACCTATGTCCTTTACAGAGTAATAAATGACTACATGTATTCTGGCTATATAAAAAGGAAATTACTTGCTCAGGATTATTTGTTTATTATAATGATATAGAACCTAAGTTTAGAATTTAGAGTTAAAAATTATTAACAAGTATAATCTGACCTAATTAGGCTATGACTTTTGTTAGTTGCTTGCTTTCAGACCTGATACTTAGTTGCTTTATGTATTTGTTACCTAATTGTAAAATTAAATACAAATATTATATTAGTATCTATTTGATTTCAATAGTGAATGTTTGTAAAGTGTTTAAAACACCGCTATTCAAAAAGATTGGATTCAGATCACTAATGTTATCATAGCTTTTCATTTCTAAAATTCATAGATAATGATTGATATTGTGTTGGTGCTGTAATTAGCCTCTAAAATCATTGCATCATCTGCAAACCAGATGAAATGCAACCAACCATACGGATTGTTACGAGTGATGAATGAAGCCATAAGTGCAAAACCTTTACTACAGTGCCTTGCTCAGAGAAATTATCCCCTGAAAGGTATATATTTTAACAATTATTAGGTTAACGGGATTTAGACAATAAATAATATGAACTATTTCACATTCTCATCACCAATACCTGCTTACCTTTACATCAAGAGTTTTAAATACCCTCCCCACTGAATTCCACATCACTTCATCCAAGAGAAAGAAGACTATCCCAACATTCCCATTTGCATCTTCATCCACCTGTTCCTATTCTCAATAATCTGACCCTGTTTTCCTTTTCTAGAATAAAGAGTAGTGAAAGGTTTTTTTAAAGGAGACAAAGTTGGGTGTGCAGAGAAGAGGGGATCTAGAAAGTGTTTGGAGGGGTGAATATGATACAAATACACTGTGAAAATTTCTTAAAGAACTAAAAAAATATTATTAAAAAATATAAAGAACAAACTCCATAGCTTTTCCTCTGTGGACCTTATACTCCTCTTAGGTCTCCCATTGTAATTTTAACTGATTCTGTGTACCCAATCAACTATTTCAAACTACACTCTTGGCCATCCCAAATAAGGAGGTGTGCACAAATGACTTCTTGTACTGATAGAAGGTATAGAAGACAGTTTGAGTAATCTTCAAGACCTCAGAACATTTACTTCCCTCTCAAGATAAAATTCTTTAAAAAAACAATCTCATACCTCAGTACAATTGAAGCATTGTTACTTGTTTTCATGACTAAGTATACAATATTTTTTCAGATAAGGTAACTGAATAACACACAAACTACATGGAAATTAGGAACAACGTGACAGAGTTTATTCTCCTGGGACTCACCAGAAACCCAAGCATGCAGAAAATTGTGTTTGCTGTATTTGTTATCATCTACATCATCTCCATGGTAGGCAATGTGCTCATTGTGGTCACTATCACTGCCAGTCCATCACTGGGGTCACCTATGTACTTTTTCTTAGCTTATCTCTCTTTCATTGATGCCTGTTATTCTTCTGTCAATACTCCTAAATTGATAATAGACTCACTGCGTGAAAAGAAGACCATTCTATTCAATGGATGCATGACCCAGGTCTTTGGAGAACATTTCTTCGGAGGTGCTGAGGGCATCCTGCTTACTGTGATGGCCTATGACCGCTATGTGGCCATCTGCAAGCCCTTACACTACACAACCATCATGAGCAGAAGGGTATGTGGCCTGCTGGTAGGAGTGGTATGGGTGGGAGGTTTTCTTCATGCAACCATACAGATCTTGTTCATCTTTGGGTTGCCATTCTGTGGCCCTAATGTCATAGATCACTTTATGTGTGATCTGAACCCTTTGCTCAATCTGGCCTGCACTGATACCCACATCCTGGGGCTCTTTGTTGCTGCCAATAGTGGTTTCATTTGTCTGTTAAACTTCCTCCTTCTATTGATCTCCTATGTGGTCATCCTACGTTCACTAAGAAACCACAGTGCAGAGGGGAGGCGCAAAGCCCTCTCAACCTGTGTCTCCCACATAACAGTAGTTGTCTTGTTTTTTGTGCCCTGCATTTTTGTGTACATGAGACCTTCAGCCACTTTATCTATTGACAAAGCAGTTGCTGTGTTCTATACCATGATAACTCCCTTGTTAAACCCTTTAATCTACACCTTGAGAAATGCTCAGATGAAAGATGCCATTAAGAAATTGTGTAGATGAAAAGCTATTTTCATCAACAAGTAAATATTTCTGAAGTTCAGCATTTGAGGCAAGTATCAAAAAAGAATCATCAGAATGACATTGCATTTGAAATCAACCAAAAAATGTTTATGGATAAAATAAGAAATACATTATAATTCATGTATTCTGCCTTGGGGTTAAAAAGGAGTCTAAAAAATGTGCAAAAATTTAACCCAGGACTTGTACCAAATTCTCTCAGATTAGAAATCAGTTTCACAAGCTTCAGTCAATATGTGTTGATAGGATTTTCTTTATACAAAAAATAACAAAATGTAGTAATATTGAAGAATAATCTCTACAACATTTTGTACTGTCTCCATTTTACAGGTAAGGGGCAAGACAGAAAGAAGGTATTAAAATATATATTGATGACCCATTAAACAAAGTATGACTGATTTTTCCAGGCCATACTCTTAATTGTGATGATACTCCATCACAGAATAATGATAAGCAGGTCAGAGAAATATACTACTTACCATTTTGTAGTAAGAGACTAGGATGATTTGTATTAATATATATATATATATATATATATATATATATATATACAGACCTGATAATTTTTCATTACTATCTCTACTTTTTTATAAATAATAATCAATGGCTGTTAATCTCCCTGACCTTTGCAATATCTAACTAGCACAGGGATATAACACCAATGGCCTAATATCTAATAACTAAATATGAAATTTACAAGCATCATATTTTTAAAATTTCTTAGAAACTTCAGAAATGTTTTCTATTATTCATGTCACCTACATTATACTGATACTCCATCCAAAAAGACTGTGGCTCCACAAGAAAAGAATACTATATATCTAGCAGAAATTTCTATATATTAATTATACAATTATGTTCTATAAAGTACTTGCAAATACAACTTCTACAAAATAGTGCAATGTCTAATGCCTAATAAATAGGGAATAATTGAATGGAAATATTAGAGAAGACAAATTCTACAACATTTAGAGATAAAATAATGTAAGCTAGGGAATTTTTTCTTTTTTCTTTTTTCTTTTTTTTTTCTTTTTTTTTTTTGGTTTTTCGAGACATGGTTTCTCTGTGTATCTTTGTGCCTTTCCTGGAACTCACTCTGTAGCCCAGGCTGGCCTTGAACTCACAGAAATCCGCCTGGCTCTGCCTCCCAAGTACTGGGATTAAAGGTGTGTGCCACCACCACCCAGCTTTTTCTTACCTTTTTAATATTAAAAACATTGGGATAATTCTAGTTAGACTACTTAGAAACAATTTGGTTAGATTGAAAACCTAAAGCGAAATTGAAATAGATTCTCAGCATATGAGAAAATTATTTGCCTTGAAATTTTCTCTGTCCTCAGAAAAATATCATTATCCTGTGATTCTGAGATATTTGGTTATAATTTCCTGTTAATCATTCTGATTTTTGGCAAATCTTATTATGAAAAACTATAAAAAAATGTGATTTAACCTATATTCAAAACCATATCAGAATAAAAAATTCTTTAACCTCTTTGTTCCTCATTCATTCAGCAACGAAGTTTTGGAGCTTAAGGACTGTATCAAGCACAGAGACATTTGCAAAGTGTATGTTTCAACCCCACTAGTCACCTAATGATAAGTTCCTTGTATGCAGCAAGTTGTTTTTCTTCAGACACATTCAATATTTTTTTTAATTCAGCTTTTGACCACTTGACTATAGTATGTGTTGGTATATGTTGTTTGGGTCATTCTGTTAAGTGCCCATTGAGCTTCCTGGATCTTGATTCTATCTTCTTCTAAAGTATCCTAGAAAAAAATTAAGCTATACTGGGAGGGATTAGACCACAGAGACTATGTATGACAATCAAAAAGTTAATATATTCAACAGTAAATGTTGTTTTTCCTCTAAAGTTAGGAGCAAAATAAGGATGCTCACTTTCCCCACTTCTGTTCAACATCATAATGAAAGGAATCAGGCAAAATAAGAAATAAAGGTCATCTAAATTAGAAAAAAATCAAGTTGCCTGTTTGCTGATGATCTTGCAAATTGAAAACCTTAATGATGCCACACAAAAAACAAACAACAACAAAACCTTGCAACCAATAAATTTAACGTGGTTTCGGGTTACAAAATTATTAGATCAAAAATTTCTAGCTTATGTGTATTACTAAAGGCTGTGTATGTGTTAATCTGTTTTAATGCCAAAAGTTTGCTATTTGTCCACAATTTCTTGAGACCGCTTCACAGAAGGATTTGTTTGCCTTAATGAGTGCTGTTGGGTAAAAACAGTATGATGAGTGGGAAGGGCAGAAGCAGAACTCGCAACACTAAGCGACTCCAAGAGTGTGAGTACCACATCAAGAGGGCATGCCATGCCACTTTAATCCTCCCTTAGACACAATAATGTTCCCTTCTAGTCACACGATTTCCAAGTCTATTTTTCATGCAGGACAGTTTGTCAGCCTTGATGTACAGTGACTGTGTAAAATTTTTCTTTTAGTGGCAACCTATCTATAATCTTTGAAATATGGTAAGCTTACTGTCTGTTCTGAGGGGATTTGACGAAAATAAATCTACCAGATGGAAAATCCTGTTAAAGTAAAAAAAAAAAAAATTCTGCTAAAAAATAAATATTTCAAAAATGAAAATTTAAATTCTATTTATAATAGCATAGGAAATTAAATGTTTAGGAGTATATTTAATTGGAAAGATAAAAGCTAGGAATATGTGTATACTAGGAATTGTAAAACATTGTTGGGTTTCAAAGATGATATCATCTACAAATGCAATGATATTGTATGTTCATATAGTAGAAGAACTAATATAATCAAAATATCCACATTTTACAAAGTAATCTAGAGATTTAACACAATTACTATTAAAAATGCCAATATCATTTTCATATAAAAAGAAAACATCCTAAAATATTCATGGAATTATAAAAGATCACAGACAGTCAAAGCAATCTTAAGCAAAAATAATGTCTGGAGGCACCACACTCCTGAATTTCAGCATATCTTACAAAGCTATGTAATCAAAATGACATGTTAATAGCATTTAAATGTATGTAAAGACCTAAAGTGGTTGAAAATGAAATTCCAAAAATAAAGTCAAGTGTATAGTTTATTGATATTTTACAAAGGTTTTAAGAACACATAATATAATAAATGATGGGGGTAGTGAATATCCACATGAAGAAGAATGAAACTGAACACTTCATTTTCTATCATGAACAAAAAGAAACTCAAAATGTAAAAATAAAGACTTAAATACAGGGTCTTTAAGCTTTAGGCCTACATTGAGCAACATCTTGGTGATGATGATCACCAATGTCATTAAACTAACAACAAAAAACCTCTCTCATACAGGAAAGGAAAAAGTGAACAGAGTGAAAAAGGCAATGTGTGTAATGGGAAAAATAGTTGCAAACCATACATATGACAAGAGACCAATATCTAGTATATATGAAACATTCAGACAAACCAATATTTTAAAATGGGAAAAGGTCTTGTATTTATGTATTTCAAAATGACCAACAAGTTTATGTGTGTTGGGGGAATAGTTATGACCCTTCACAATGTGGGTCATAATATGTAGTTATGGGAAAACATAACCACAGTGGGCTATCATCTCAACCTGTTAGATAGAGGTCATCAAAAAGACAAAAGATAGTGCATATCTATAAGGATATGGTAGTAAAAGAACTTTTCAAAATTTTATGGAACCAGAAATTAGTAGAAAACAGTGAGGAAACTCCTCACAAAGTTAAAAATAAAATGACCAAGGAGTGTCAGGTTACTTGTCCAAATGTACATGAAAACATTGTCTTAAAATAAATATTTATTGCCTCATTTCTATTACATCATTATTCATAATAGTCAAGATAGTGATCAACCTAAGTGTTTAAAATGAATGAATAAATACTGTGGAATAGTGTGTCTTTGCATGCATATAATGAAATACTGTTCAACCCAAAAAGGTAAAGGAAACTGTAATTTTCAATGACATAGACAAACCTAGAGGACATTAATATTAAGTGAATTAAACCAAGCTCTTTTAGATGAATACTGTGTGATCTCACTTATTTGTAGAAGCTAAAAATTTCACTCATTAAGGCAGAATGGTAGTTGTCAGGGCATGAGGTATGGGAATAACAGGGACATTTGATCAAAAGATTAATACCAAGTTTCAATTAAACAAGAATAGTATGTTCTGGATATCCAATATACAATATGGGGCACATAGCTAATAATAATATGTCATGTTTGAAATTTACTCAGAGAACAGATCTTAAATCTTACCAGAGCAAAAACATAATGTAGGAGGTGATTATTGATTTATTAATTATCTTGATTGTGGTAATCATTCCAAAATTACACACACACACATACACACACACACACATACACACACACACATACAAACGAAATATAGTTTTACTTGACAATGATAGCCCAATAATATTTCACATAACATTATTTTATAACACTTATTTAGGTTTTTAGTTTTTAAATATCAGTAAGTATGATTATTGTCTTCACAAATCCAATTGTTCATTTAAATACAAATTGAGAATAGTTTGGTTTATTTCTGACAGCTCATCACAATGATTAGCATGAAATCAAAGTACAAAAACAAGCTAGATGATCGGGCAATGGAAGCACAGAGGGTTAAAAAAATCTCGACATGGACTTAAAAAAAAAGGAATATTAGTTGTAAAGTAAAAGATAACCATGCTACAAAGAAGCTAAGTAACATGGAAAGCTCAAGGGGGTGGGGTGACACATGAATCTCACTGTAAAGAGGAAATAGAAGAGACATCACAAACGGACAGGGGGAGGAGTCTGGATTAGGGTGGGCATGGTAACAGGAGGGATAATAGGGGAAGGATGGGAGACAGAGTACTGGGGAAGACAACTGGAATCAAGCATCTAAGGGATGAGCTAGAAATCTAATGCACTAAGAATCCTAGCAATGAGAGATATGGAGCCTGAATCTGCCATCTCCCATAAGCAGGCAAGATGTCCAGTGGAGGACTAGGGTACCAACCCAGCCATATAACCTTTGACTTACAATTTGCCCTGCCTACAAGATATGCTGGCGTAAAGGTGATGCAGAAATTATAGGAGTGGCCAACCAATGACTGATCCAGCTTGAGACCCATACCATGAGAGGGAGCCCACCCCTGACACTGCCTGGAGGGCCAGAACCCAGAGACTACAAAGGCTGGACATCCCAGAGACCTGGGAGAGAACCAAACATGACTGGCAAAAAAAAAAAAAAAAAACAGCAAACAGTCAATGAAATGATTCCTAATTATATTTTACAATTCTACTATACTCATAGATCATTGCCTGTCCCAATTGTCATCAGAGAGACTTTACCCAGCAACTGATGGAAACAGATGCAAAGAGCCACAGCCAAATATTATGAGGACCTCAGGTAATCCTGTGGAAGAGAGGGAAGAAGGATTATGAGAGCCAGAAGGACCAAAACCCACAGAATCAACTAATTGTGGCTCATATGGGCTCACAGAGACTGAACCACCAACCAGAGAACTTGCATGGGATTGATTTAGGCCCTCTGCACATATGCTACAGTGGTAGAGCTTGGTCTTGTTGGGGCTCCTAACAGTGGTAGCAGGGTCTGTCTCTGACTCTGTTACCTGCTTTTGGCACCCAATCCTCCTACTGGGTTGCCTTGTCCAGCCTTAATAGGAGAGAAGGTGCCTAGTCTTACTGCAACTTGATATGTTATGGCTGGCTAATATACATAGGAAGCCTACCTTTTCTGAAGAGGAATAGATGGGAGGAAAGAGGGGAAAGATTGGAAAAGAGGGAGGGAGGAGAAAATGTAATCAGGCTGGGAAATAATTAATTAATTAATTAAAAATTTTAAAAAATGTGAGCTGCAATAAACTCTTCATCCTGAGAAAGGAGAGAGAGAGGGAGGGAGGGAGGGAGGGAGGGAGAGAGGGAAAAGGAAAAAAGGAAAAAAGGAAGGAAGGAAGGAAGGAAAGAATAAGAAATGAAAGAAGAAAGAGGTAGTGAGCTATTCCTAAGCTGCAGCTTGTAATGTCTCATGGAAATTAAAGTAGTTATCCTGAAATACAAGAGACTAGAATCCCTGGGGAATAGATGGCAAACTGACACACACGAGGAAGCGTGGAGTGCATGGAGATCTCATTATTGTCTCCTGATGGCCCATCCAGACATGTCAGTGAAGAACCATAAGAGGAAGCATAAGACTGCACAGGACCAAACCAGAAGAATGTTGCAGCATTGAGAAGAGGAGGTGGACACAAATTCCTACTTCCAATCAAGAAGTTATTTGCAATTGACACCTGCTGGGAAAGGGAGAATCAGTTTCCTTCAATAAAGTGCCCCTGGATATATCAACCATGCTCCAGGGTAGGCCCCATGCCCAGGAGTAGCTGGTCAACACAAAACACACTCCATATTGTATTTTGTTTGGTTTTGTATGCTTTCTATGCTTTTTGGTTTGGTTTGGTTTTTTTATTTTTTTAATTTGCTTGTTTGTTTTGATTTTTGGTTTTTGTTTTGGATTTTTTATGAGAGAGAGAGAAAGAGTATGTAATTGGGTGGGTAGGGAGATGGAAAGATTCTGGAAGGAATTGGGGAAGGGAAAGAATATAATCAAATATACTGTATGAAAAAAAATTAAGAAAAAAAGAACCATAAGAGCAGGTTAAAATTTAAAAACTGACCTATTTTGTATCAAACAAATTGAAGATAAGCTGAGAGCACTATAGAGCTGTTTCCAGCATCCAGAGGCTGCACTTCTACCCATCATTCTCAAGTGTCTTAGGTACCCTGGTGTCTTATTGATTTACAAATATATTCTGTACTTCTGCCAGATTTATTTTCATTCACCTTTTGTAGTCAGACTTTCTTTTAGAGTGCCAACTCCCCAATAATGACATGGAGACTCTTTATTAATCATGAATGCTTGGCCTTACCTTAGGCTTGTTCACAACTAGCTCTTAAAACTTAAATTAACCCATTTATATTAATCTACATTTTGCTACATGGCTCATTATCTATCCTCCATGCTGTACAGCCAACTTCCCCATGTCTTGCTGGCAAATTCCCTGCTTCTTGGATCCTCTGAGAGTTCCTATCTCCCTCCAGAAGTTCTCTATCCTCTCCTGTATAGCTATCTCTTAGCCATTCAGCTGTTTATTAAACCAATCAATAAAACAATGACAAATCCTCACACAGTGCACAAAAACATCATCCCACAACAACCTTTGATTATTAATTCTGGTTTTAACCATCCCTGTCTTCTATCTATATCTTATTTGTCTATACTCTTGCCTTCTTAGAAGTGGTGTCCCACCTTCTGGTTCCAGAATCTAATTCCTGATTATTCATCAACATTTTTTATGAAGGAATGGAGACTAATCCTTCACCCTTGAGTGTGCAGCATAACATTTGCATCTCTTCTACAAACCACCTCTAAATAATGGGTTCATCATCTGACTGTGCATTTTCTGTGAAGGTTAATAAAATGCCAGGATATGCCTAATCAAAAACTTATGACATATCTCTTCCAGATCTAAATGTGGTTCTGCTTGCATTTAATTTTGGCTGTAATTTCTAACAATGTGTGTGTTTGTGCAACAGAGGAAATATCTACTGGAACTAATTTCACTGAATTACATTGATATCTTTATGGGTAGGTTCTGATTGAGTTCATTTGTTACCTTTGTAGGCTGATTTCAGTAATTACCCTAGGACCCTTTAATTTCCCAAGTCTGCTGGTCTGCTCTGTGATGAGTATATTCAGCTAGTATTAGTCCCCTGCAGCTTAGACTGTTAATGCAAGAAAGACCTCCTTGTTCAGTAGTTTCAGTGCATATTTGCATGAGCACATACACACACAAAAACACAGACATCATCATCAACATCATCATCATCATCATCATCATCACCATCATCATCATCCATCACCACCATCATCATCCCAGTGTAAAGTTTGAGCATTGTTAACTTCTCAAAGGAGTTTATTTTTTACTAGGTTCTATCCAGGCCTTAGAAAACAAAATGAACTTCATTATTCAATGGACAACAACCATGCCTTCTCAGTTATTGGAATCCTACTGTGCATGGAGGAGCCTCGTCTAAAAAAATATATACCTTTCTTACAAATTTGTCATATAATATCAGGGTGTCATTACTCCTCTATCACAAACACCCTAATAAAATTATTCATTATAAGAAAATTTTATCTGTTCAAGTCAAGGATGCTTTGTGGTCTGTCTCCTGATGGATTTCAACTGATAAAACATAGCAGAAAGAAAGGCTTATAGGTATAAAATGAACAGTGTATCTTTTTGCTACATGACCAATATTTAATAGACAACAAAATTTGCAAAATAAAGAATTAATGTGGACCCCAGAATCTAAAATTAAACATTAATATGTTAGTCTCATTATCATTAATGATCAGCAATCTCAATATTACATAAAGTTATTACTATCAAAACTAACATTGTAGGTTCAAACTTTTTAGAATCTAGAGGTGTTTCAGATTTTCAGTCACTTTACTGATATTTGCTGATTCAGAAGCAGTTAGTTGTGATGACAGATATATGAGACAGGAGAACATAAATATGGATGCTAGCCCAAGTTTAAATTTTTACTGAAATAGTTATATCCAAATAATATCCAATTCTACATTAGGGTTGACATTCTCATCTGTAGAGCAAAAAAATGGTAGCCAAGAGTCCATGTATTATCTCTATATGTAAAGTTCAATGACGTTTAATTTTTATCTGAACTTACTTTTTTTCTCCAGAGCTTCCTTATTGCATTTTTTACCTCAGCATTCCTGAGAGTATAGATTAAAGGATTCAACACAGGAGTCACCATACTATAAAAGACAGCTACAGCCTTATCAATTGACAGAGTGGTCACTGGACGTAGATACACAAATATGCAAGGAATAAAGAATAAAACCACTACTGTGATGTGAGACACACAGGTGGAGAGGGCTTTGCGCCTGCCCTCTGAGCTATACTTCTTTAGAGAGTGCAAGATGATCACATAGGATCCCATCAAGAGGAGAAAGTTCAAAAGGCAGATGAACCCACTGTTGGCAGCAACAAAGAGACCAAGGGTATGCGTGTCCATGCAGACAAGTTCCAACAATGGGTACAAGTCACACATAAAATGGTCTATGATGTTGGGGCCACAGAAGGGCAGCCAGACTATAAAGAGGATCTGAACAGTTGCATGGATAAACCCTCCAGTCCAGGCCACTCCCACCAGGAGAATGCATAGTTTGTGGCTCATGATGGTCATATAGTGCAGAGGTTTGCAGATGGCCACATAGCGGTCATAGGCCATCACTGTCAAGAGGATGATCTCAGTAGCACCAAAAATGTGCACTGCGTAGACTTGTGCCATGCATCCACTAAAGGAGATGACTTTCTTTTCTTGAAGGGAGTCCACAATCAGCTTCGGAGCTGAAGAAGAAGTGAAAATCGTATCTATCAAGGAAAAGTGGCTCAGGAAAAAGTACATGGGGGAGCTCAGAGCCTGGCTGTTGATGATGGTGACCACAATGAGCAGGTTGCCTGAAACTGTCACCAGGTACAGAACCAAAAATGTCACGAACACTACTTTCTGCATTTGGGGATTCTGTGTAAGACCTATGAAGATGAACTCAGTCACATTCCTTTTATTCTCCATCTGTGTGGTATGGTTAATTTTTTTTAAATCCAAAAAGAAATATTTTATCTTTAGGAAAAAAGAAAGGAGAAAATTGTAAAATAATTAAATAGTCCCAAACTCTAATCTTAAGAATTCTACCATATCACACATTAGAACTAGTCTTCCCAAAACTCCATAAAACAGATCAAACATTTTCTTAGTTGACTTTCCTAGTCTTTATTTTTTTTAATTCAACGAAATTCTTAAAAGACATAGAACACTCCAAAGAAAGGTCATTACCTACAGTCAGAGGAGCAGTTGCCAACTTCACTTTTATATCAGAATGAGGTAACAAAGTAATCATTAGCAGCAAAAATTTTGGAGATTAGCAGGACATATATATACATTATTATATGTGATAAGGTAATTTACAACCATGAAATAGTCCTGAAATACTACTTCTACTTATGTAAATTTAACAGAAGTAAAAGGTTAGTGGTAATAATTATGTAATTAGTATTTGAAGATTCTGTCAAATACTAATATGCATATTTCAGGAATAATATTGAATTTTGAAGTTTTCACATAAAATTTTATATAGACTGTGAGTCACTGATGTTAAAACACAAGTATATTTGTTCCATTTTCTCCACATCTTTGCAGAAATGGAAGGAACTTTAAGTGAAATAAGTCAAGTATTAATAGCATACATTCTCTCTCATAAGTGGATGCTAAAACCAGCATTAATCTAAGGGTACAGGTCTAAGTGGAAGACAAGGGGCCTGAGAGCAGGTACTAAACAAGTGAATATCCAAAGATGGTGCGACACAGACTCCACAGCACAGTGGATGACTACAGTTCACAATAATCTATCATATGATTTATGAAGATCTGAGAGGAGCTCAGTCTCCAGATACAGAGGTGAGATTAAGAGGGAAATATTAATGGCCCTGACTTGATCAGTACATACGTGTAAATATGTTGAAAAAAAACCACAATGTGTCCCATTAGTATATGCAATTATTGCATGTTAATCAAAAATAAGGTAGAAGCTGGAGGAACTGCTCAGTGGTTAAGAGTGAATGCTGCTCCTGCAGAGGAGCTCAGTTCAGTGCCTAGCACCCACATCAGGAGGTTCACAATCAAATACAACTCCAGCTGCAGGTAATTCTGACTTCCTCTCATCACAGAAACCCTCATTCACATGTGCACATACAAATAGACACACACCCAATTTTTCAAAAAAAATAAAAGCATAATAATGTTTCATAGCCATTCAAAACATTTATTAAAAATTAATTACTTAAAATATTGAGGGAATTTACTCCAAAATATAAGATTTACTCCAAATTACTCCAAAATATGATTTACTCCAAAATATAAGATTTAATTTTTCATCATTTTCCAAACTAGCATAGACTGCATTACTAATTTTA
>CABHPQ010108983.1:0-14455 GCA_902168405.1 Peromyscus aztecus
CATGGTAGGAAAGGTGTTGCCCTGGAGAGAGGAGAACATGCAGAAGCCCCAGAGCTGCACTGACCTTTTTCCTTGAAGACTGCCACAATCAAGCCCTGCTGCTGGAGGCCATCACACTCCTGTCAGGCACCTGCTTCAGGGTGTTATCAGCTGACACTTTGGCAGAACTATCAGAAGCAGCTGCTCTACGGTCACTCTGGCCTCATTCCCAGTGTCCTCTAACTGATCTCTCCATGGCCGCTCCCAGTTCAGCTGCCTCGGAGCTTGTTGCTAAGGTCCTAGGACTTGATGTAGAGAATCCATGTACTCTACTCTCTGTCTATCCTGGGTTGGAAACTTTCTTCCAACCTCTGTCCATCTAGTCCCATCTGCCTCTTACACTGCAGAATTTCCCACAATCGACGGCTCACCAGCAGGTCTTTCTCTGTTTTCTAACGCTGCCATGTCTCATTTGCTATTTTAGTGTGGCTCAGGAACAGATGACTGATAGACACAAGAGCATTTAATTTCCCATTCAGGGATGGAGGCAGGGAGAAAGGCCTCAGATTATAAAAGTAGCATATGTATATTGCAGGAAATTTAGACCGTACATAAAAATGCTAAGATGGCAATCACTCTCAACACTTGGGTACATATTCATATCCTCCCCACCCCCGCTGTTTTGAGACAGTGTCTGATCCATGTAGTCTAGATTGGTTTCCAATTCTAGTCCCTCTTCCCTCCTCAACCTCTGGAATGCTAAGGCATGTGCCATCACACCTGGCTTCATCTGCTTTTCTTGCTTAATGTGTTCATGCATAACATAGTTATTTTCTTGCCTTCTGCTTTCGCTTATTTACAACCCATTGATGCTGCCTTTCCCATTGGCCAGCTGACTTGAGAGGAGGGACGTTTAGAAACCTGTGGACGTCAAACATGGCTCTCACCTACCAAGAGCGGTCTGAGGGCTGTAGGGGCAAGATAAAGAACAGCCGGGCTGTAAAATAATGCTGGTGCAGGAACTGGGGTGGGGTATCATTCTTGCCTTCATCTATTACTGCTTCAGTAGAGGAAGCTGAAGGACACACCACTCTATTGACTTTGACCTTGTGTTTAGGAGAACCTGCTGGGAGACAGACCGCAGTTTTCACATCTTCTAAGGCTTCTCTGATACTTCTCTAGCTGATTATGACAAACAGTTCTGAATACATAACAAGCTATGTTTATTCCACCAGTATCATCTGCCTTTGGTGAAGAAATTCTTGTGTTCTAGACATATTTCTTTGCCTATGTGGCTAGTCTTGAACTGCTTTTTGAATATGTCTTCAACTCATTTAATCTAAGAAGGACTTGAAAACTCAAAGCGCAGTAGCTCTTTTAATCCTTCCAATATCTCCCACATTCCAACCTAGCCAATCTGTCAATTGACAGAACAATTTGCCCAAAGTCACGTGGCTTGCAAATGGTAGACTTGGGGCTCCTATTCATGTTTCACTTCAGAACCACAAATAAAAGGACTAAGAGGGCAAAAGTTAGATAGGATCCTGTGCTCAAATAAGAAAAGCTAGGGCTGGGGAGACAACTTAGTGAATAAGGACTTTCCACACAAGCATGAGGACCAGAGTTCAGGTCCTAGCACCCACATAAAAGACAGGCATGGTGACCTGCCTATAATCTGAGCTTGGGAGACAGAGACGGGGAGTCCCCAAGGCAAGCTAGTCAGCTAGACCATGCAAACCAACAAGCCAGGGTCAGTGAGACCCTGGCTCAGTATAAATAAAACAAAGACCAATCAATGAGGACATCTGACACCTATCTCTGTCCTTCATACACATACATGTGCATGCATACCCACCCACACACAAACACTGTACATATAGGCTTACATACTACACAAATATACACAGAAAAATAAATAAATAAAAAGAGCTGTGTGGCTGGGTGATAGTGTCACACTCCTTTAGTCCCAGCACTCAGGAGGCCGAGCCAGGAGGATCTCTGTGAGTTCAAGGCCAGCCTGGTCTACAGAGCGAGATCCAAGACAGGTACCAAAACTACACAGAGAAACCCTGTCTCAAAAAAAAAAAAAAGAGCTGTGTGGCCATGTGGCTTGAGCAGACTTCAGTCTGTTTCACAACACAGCTTTTCGACCCTCAGCTTTTTGTTCTATACAATGAAGATAAAGGGCAAGATGAAGATGAGCAAGCCACCTCAACAGTAAAGGCACTTCTCCCCCAAGGATAGCAACCTCTGTTCTATTCCTGGTCCTCTGTGGAAGGAGAGACATGACTCCCATAAGTTGCCCTCTCATCCTCCATATGAGGGCTGTGACACTCTTGGAAACACACACATACATACACACACACACACACACACACACACACACACACAACAAATTTACTTAAAAATATAATGAAGATAATAATGATGATTATATTGTAAGATTATTGTAAGGCTTGAACAAGATATTCCATTTATAATTGGTAGGCTACTTGTTAATATTTTTTTTAAGATTTACTTATTTATTTATTATGTATACAGTGTTCTGCCTTTATGTCTGCCTGCAGGCCAGAAGAGGGCACTGGATCTCATTACAGATGGTGGTGAGCCACCATATGGTTGCTGGGAATTGAACTCAGGACCTCTGGTAGAACAGCCAGTGCTCTTAACCGCTGAGCCGTCTCTCCAGCTCCGCTACTTGTTAATATTAATCAACAATAATTCATCCATATTTGCAGAGTTAGATCCACTGGGACAGTAAACAAATAGAAAAAAATGATATCTCAGAGTCATTTTGATTTGCATTTCCCTGATGACTAAGGATGTTGAGCAGTTCCTTAAATGTCTTTCAGCCATTTGAGATTCTTCTGTTGAGAATTCTCTGTTTAGATCTATAGTCCATTTTTTAATTGCATTGTTTGTTATTTTGATGTCTAGTTTCTTGAGTTCTTTATATATTTTGGAGATCAGCCCTCTGTCAGACGTGGGGTTGGTGAAGATCTTTTCCTATTCTGTAGGCTACTGTTTTGTCTTATTTACTGTGTCCTTTGCCTTACAGGAGCTTCTCAATTTCAGGAGGTCCCATTTATTTATTGTTTCTCTCAGTGTCTGTGCTGCTGATGTTATATTTAGGAAGTGGTCACCTGTGCCAATGAGTTCAAGAGTACTTCCTACTTTCTTCTCTATCAGGTCCGGTGTAGCTGGATTTACATTGAGGTCTTTGATCCACCTGGATTTGAGTTTAGTGCATGGTGATAGATATGGATCTATTTGCAATCTTCTACATGTTGACATCCAGTTATGCCAGCACCATTTGTTGAAGATGCTTTCTTTTTTTCATTATACAGTTTTGGCTTCTTTGGCAAAAATCAGGTGTTCATAGGAGTGTGGATTAATGTCAGGGTCTTCAATTCAATTCCATTGGTCTGTATGTCGGTTTTTATGCCAATACCAAGCTACAGCTCTATTAGAGCTTGAAGTCAGGGATGGTGATGCCTCCAGAAGTTGCTTTATTGTAAAGGGTTGTTTTAGATATCCTAGGTTTTCTGTTTTTCCATATGAAATTGAGTATTGTTCTCTCGAGGTCTGTAAAGAATTGTGTTGGGATTTTGATGGGGATTGCATTGAATCTGTAGACTGCTTTTGGTAAGATTGCCATTTTTATTATGTTTGTTCTACAATCCATGAGCATGGGAGATCTTTCCATTTTCTGATATCTTCTTCAATTTCTTTCTTCAAGGACTTAATTTCTCATCATACAGGTCTTTCACTTGTTTGGTTAGAGTTACCCCAGGGTGTTTTATATTATTTGTGGCTATTGTAAAGGGACACAGTGGGAGAGCAATGAAAGAGATATCTTGATAGAGGGAGACATTATGGGGTAAGGGTGCTAGGGAAATTCCCAGGAATCCACAAGGATGACCTCAGCTTAGACTACTAGCAATAGTGGAGAGGGTGCCTGAACTGGCCTACCCTGGTAATCAGATTGGTGAACACCCTAACTGTCATCATCGAGCCTTCATCCAGTAACTGATGGAAGCAGATGCAGAGATCCACAACCAAGCACCAGGCCAAGCTCCAGAAGTCCAATTGAAGAGAGGGAAAAGGGATTATATGAGCAAGGCAGGGTCAAGATCATAACAGGGAAATCTACAGAGACAACTGAACCAAGCTCAAATGAACTCACGAACTTTAGACCAACAGCTGTGGAACCTGCATGGGACCAGACTAGACTCTCTGCATAGGGGAGACAGTTGTGTAGCTGGGTCTATTTGAGGGGCCCCTGGCATTGTGATCAGGATCTATCCCTGGTGCATGATCTGGCTTTATGGATCCCATTACCTATGGTTGGACACCTTGCTCACCCTTGATGCAGCAGGGAGGGGCTTGGTCCTGCCTCAACTGAATGTACCAGGCTTAGCTGTCCCCCATGGGAGAACTTACCCTGTTGGAGGAGGGAATGAGGGGTGGGTCAGAGGTGGAGGGAAGGCCGGGGTGGGAGGGGTGGGAGGAGGGATGAGAGGGGGATCGGTGGTTGGTATGTAGAATGAATTTTAAAAAATTTAAAACAAAAAACAAATAGAAAAAGAAGGTCAAAGCTGAAAGCACAGGGAAGCAAGTGAACTCCAGAGTTTTTATCCCAAGTCTATGGTTGTCTTTTAGTAGTTAATAAGTAACTGAAGGATTTTGATGACACTCTTGGTGGACAGTTACAGTCTTTGTGACTGGAGGCAGCAATAAAAATGTTGCTTCCTGTGTCTCCCCCTATGAAGCATGGAAATGGCTCCATCACACTCTGTTTATGGAGCATGCTGTGGTCTTTGATGCAAAGCACTGCACATCTGTGCCCTCTATGCCCAGGCCTCATACAAATGCAGCCTTTGTATGAGGCGCCAAGCACCTGGCCTCCCTGTTCCGGGGGGAGCTCTCTAGGCTTCCAAAAGGCACCAATGCCAATTTGCATGTTTTACTCAAAACTGGAGGTTTTAAAATGAAATGCAAACCATGGAGAGCCTTGTCTGGTCTCTTCCCTTTTCTGGCATCCTTCTCCCATCTCCCCATCCTACTATGCATGTTTCTAGTTTCTTCTTGATATCTCCTCCAGGCAGGACCCATTACAATCCATTTGTTTTCTGTTTCTTGTGGTAGCAGATCTCAATGCACTCTGGCCTCTTGAAGGAGTAAACAGGCCCACAGCAGCTTAGAATTAGCAAGCCTGGACTGGGGCTGAGGAATCTACACGGTTAACAGCTGCTTGGGTGGTGGTGGCCAAAGAGGTTCTGGGAGCTTGTGCCTGGAGATCCCGTGTGTGGTAGACATGACAGCCGTGGACTTGAGATGCATCACAGAACCAAATGTGAGGATGCTCGATGCCGTGCTCGTAGCCCTCCCTGAGGGTGGTTCCACAAGTGGCAGGCTCCGTTTGCCTCTAGCTTGTTCTCTATGCCTTCTGCCCACAGGCCACACAACAGGTGGACGAGGTGGGAAGGGGCACAGAAAAAAGTCCTTAGAAATCCCTGCAGCACAGTGCACAGGTTGAGCAGCAACTAGGGGCACAACGCATATGCCTCAAAGACTGAGTGAAAGCCGGGCTGAAAGACAGAGCTGGGGTGGGAGCGGAGAAGGGCGAAAGCCGCCTCCCCTAAACAAATGGGGGACACACTGAGTGCCCCGTGGCCTGTGCAGAGCCAGACTGTTTTCATTATTCGTTGGCTCGCACGTCTGCTTCATGTGGCACACATGAGCTCACTGCTGGTTCTGGAGAGGTTTTTGTCTTAAAAGCCTTTAAGTGGCTTCATGGTAAAAGCATTAATCCACCCAGCAAAATTAGAATGCCACGCACTTCTCTTCTGTCGTACATTACTAAGTCTTGCCTTCCGGGTCTTTGTGAGGGTTGAAAGGCGCGGGTCTTCTCTGAGAGGATCACTTACACCATAGACCTGGCTCCTCAGCTTTCCGACTTCCCTCACTCTTTCTCTGCCTCCTCATCCAGGACTCAAGGCCAGACTCATTCCTACAGTCCAATGCTCTCTCTGATAACTGCTTGCTCCCATTATCCCTCTGAATTCTAATTTTGTTTTGTCTTTTTATTTTTTAAGGCAGGATCTCCATTTTTTTTTTTCAAGACAGGGTTTCCCTGGCTGTCCTCAAACTCACAGAGATCGGCCTGGCTCGGTCTCCCGAGTGCTGGGATTAAAGGCGTGCGCCACCGCCGCCCAGCATCTTTTAATTTCTTGAAGTGTCACGTGTATAAAATGAAAAGTACAGATGTAATTTTTTGAAAAATCACAATCATACAGCTTACATGCTCACATCTCTTCATCTCTGACATGCCTACAGGAGTGTGGGTTACATTCCCCTTGTTCCAGAATGTTCTTTCCTGGCCCCCCACCACCACCCAGTTCTATCAGTCTCTCCCCAGTTCTTACACCAGCACTGTTCTTATATATGTTTCTTTTATAGTAGAGCCATTAGCTTTTTTCCCCCTTTTTATTGTTGAGTTGTGTTCCATTGTATGACTATAACACAAAATATTTATCCATTAATGAGTTGTTGTATGTTTGAGTTGTTTTCAGTTTGGGACTTTGTAAATAAACTCCCCACAAATATGCCTATACAAGTCTTGTATGTTTTTCTGCTTGGGTGTCTTCATCCCCCTTGGGTAAAGGCTTAGGAGCTGAACTCTGGGTTATCAGCTGTGAGCGCGGCCGGCTTGCTGAGACACCGATGGACCTTTCCCAAAATGACTGCACCGTTTTACACTCTCCCATGTAACACATGGGAGTCCTGACGGTCTCACATCCTTGCTTGTGTCAACACTGACTTTTTCTTTCTAATTTTTCATTTGTGTTTGGTTGGTTTTGAGGGGAGAGTTGATAGAGGGCCTCGTGGTGTAGCCAAGACTGGCCTCAAAATGGAATTCACCATCCTCTCTTGCCTCGGCCTTCCAAGTGCCGGAGCTACAGGCATGTACCTCTGTGCTTAGTTTTTGTAATTCCAGCCATTCGTTGTGACTTAAATTTGAATTCTCCAGATGACTGTGATGTTGAGGAACTTTTCAAGGACTTTTTGGCTAAAGAAATCTTTTTGTTTGTTTGTTTGTTTGTCTTTTTTGTATATATGTGTTTGTGGTGTGTGTGCTTGCATGGGTGCATGTTTGCATGTGTGAAAGTGCATGTGTGTGTACCTATGTGCTCACACATGTGGAGGCGCAAGGTTGACCTCGGGAGTCTTCCTCAATCACTTTCCAGCTTATTCATTGAGGCAGGACCTCTCAATTGATCTCAGAGCTCATTGATCTACTAATCTCCCCTCTCTCTGCCTTCTGAGTGCTGAAAGTATGGGGGAGCAGGCACATCCAGCTGACATTTGTGTGTTCCTGAGGATCTGAACTCTAGTCTTTATGCTTACACATTTTAGCCCCTGAACCATCCTCCCAGTCTGAAAGAAATATCTTTTACAAAATGAATTTCTATAATGTTCAAGTATTCTTCCCAGTTTTCATTGGTTTGCTCGGTGTTTTGTTAATTTTAGAGATGTTTATACATTCTATTTATGAGTCCTTTGACAAACAGATGTTTTTGAACACTTTTCTTCCTGCCTGTGACTTCCATGCTGTTTCTTGATAAGCTGTTTTAATAAGAAAAGGGTTTATGTTTGTTTGTTTGGGGACAGGTTCTTGCTACAGAGCAGGCTGGTCTCGGACTTGTCAGCCTTCAGAGTCAGCCTTCTGAGTGCTGGGGTTAAGGACACCCCAATGCCTAGCTTTCAACTACATTGCAAATGACTGTGGAGAAGGGGAAGAAAATTAATATAAATGACACACTGGACACAGAATTTTTTAATTATATTGTCTTAACCCAAGACCAAAAAAAAAGTACAAATACTAAACTCCAGCTTGTTTCACAATTATGTCATAAACAATTGTGAAAGTGCTTTCTATGGATCTTAGAATTGAGAGTCATAGAAAATGGAAACCAGAATTTTCATAGGAAATGGAAAAGTGGCATGCTGAAGCTGGCACACGCTAGCTGGTAATACCAATCTTATTGCCCAGTAGGCAATGCCATGTTGGCAGACTGAAACCAGTCATGAAAGGGGTTTTCACACTACGGATAAGTGGCAAATGCCACGTGTCAGATTGGGATGGGGGAGGGCTGGGACATCCACGTGAGTGTGCCGATGCGGTGCCCACACACACACATGCAAGCCTCAGAGCCTGAGTTGAGCTCTAGACATTCACATACTTGTAAACCTGGCACTGTGGGGTGGAGACAGACAGATCCTGGGAGCTTCCTGTCTAGCTAACCTCATTGGAAAGAGCAAGCTTTTAGTTTAGAGAGAGAGCAAGCCTGTCTGAGGGCAATAAAGCAGGGAGTCATAGCGGAAGAGAGCCAGCCGCTTCCGCTGCCATGTGGGTGATGGGAATTGAGCTAGGTCCTCTGTGCTCTCACCCACTGCGCCATCTCTCCAGTCCCCTGATTAATTTTTAAATGCGTTAGTAAATACATTCTGAAGATCTGGCGATTACCCAACAAGAGCATGACATCACAGGGAAAATCTGTGCTGTGCCAATAGTCTCTTCCTGGTCCATGGCATTCCCTGGAGAATCTACCAAATTTGGCCCCTACTCTTGTCCCATAAGTCTGAGGAGGCAGTCAAGCACAGAGAAGCAGCTCCTCTCAAAACTAGAATGAAGTATCCATATGTAGGGAGAGAGAGAGAGAGAGAGAGAGCGCAAATCTCAGCTGTCCAGACACCAAACCAAAAGAGGAAGTCAGATCAAACAGTAAATGTGCTGGCACTACACCCAAAAGCAAATACAGAGGAGCGGGAGGCAGTGGGGGAGGGGCAGGCCATGGAGGAGCAGATGGGAACCAAGTGTGACAATGTGTATGAACGATTATTTGTATGAGGACAATATCACAATGAAACATACTACTGTGTATGCTAACTAGGTAAATAAAAAAAAAAATACTGGGGCCTAGGAATCTAGAGTAGTTCAAGGCCAGGACAATGTCCGGAGTTGGTGAACCAACTGATAGGCACTCCTTCTCACCCTAAATCCAAGGTGAGAGCCCAATCCACAGAAACTCCAACCAGTTCTGCAGCCCTCCATGTCACATCCCCTCCACAGCACGACATTACAACACATCATGAAGACCTTCAATGCATCATGCTACTGATAAAGAGAATAAATGTTTTAGTCTTTCTTCTTCACCCCCCCCCAACTTTGAGACAAGATCTCACAACATAGCCCTGGGTAGCCTGAACTCTATATGGAACCAGGGTGGATAGACTTGAACTCATAGAGATCCACCTGCCTCTGCCTCCCTCTAAGTGCTGGAATTTAGCCTTTTCAAAAAAGATTTAATTATATTTACAAGTGTCTGTATGAGGTGCCCTCAAAAGCCAAAACCAGATGGATTTTTTGGATCCCTTGAAGCTAGAGTACACCTGACATTGTGAGCTGCCTAGGATGAGTACTGAGATCCCAACCTCAGCCTCAAATAGAATTGTAAATGTTTTTAATGGGCAAGCCATTTCTCCAGCCCCTTTACTGATTTTTTGAAGCTAAGTCTCATGAAGCTCAGGCTGACCTCAAACTCATGATGTAGGGGAAGATGACCTTGAACTTCTGATCCTCCTCAGCCTCTTAACCGTGAGGACAAGCAACCACACACCATGGAAGAAACAACATCTGCCACACACCACACAGCTGCTAACTGTGAACGTTTGACAACTCCCTACTCAGAAACTGTAAGTTAACAGAAAATATTTCACGCTCATGAAAACAAGCTCTGTCCTAAGGTAAAACCAGGTCCAAATGTACTGATTTTCCTTCCTATTCTATCTTAGGGAACTCCACCCCTGGAATCAGCAGGAGAATTCCCTGATGGTCTGGACTTGAGGTTCCCAGGCAAAGGTGGATTTATAATCTTCTTCTGAACCAGAAGTTAATCAGCGCTGCTTATCAACCAATCACAAAGTACAACTAATCAAAATATCTCATTTCCTAAACATTCTAGAATCAAAGGGTCTGTGTGGTTTCCTATAGTCCTGTGGTCTTAGTGTTCTACGTAACTAAAACTTCATAGAGAGAAGCCGCATAATGCATTTCTATCTTGCCAGTGAACTGAGGCCTAGGTTACAACTTGACCAAAGATAGACTGGCTGTGATAGCACACGCCTGTTAAACCCCAGTGCTCAGGAGGCCAAGGCAGGGGAATTGCTACCTCAAAACAAAGTCTTAATTTTTTTTTAATTTCACTTTTTTTTTTTTTTGAGGTATGCTTTTGTTAACCTAGGCTAGCCTCAAACTCTGCATAGTTTCTTCATACATGCTTTCTGTTTTGTTTTGTTTTTCTGGCTGTTTTTTGTTTTGTTTTGTTTGTTTTCTTTTTGAAACAGGGTCTCCTATAGCCCCAAATTGTCCCCTAAGACCAAGTTAATCTTTCCCCAAACCCCAAAAACATATGACCCTTGTTTCCACTTATTCCTACTAATCCTTTATAAAGTTTGCAATATCTGGGCTGGAGAGGCAATTCCGTGGTGCAGGGTGTATACTGCCCTTGCAGAGGACCAGGGTTCAGGTCCCAGCATCCACATTTGGTGGTTCACACCCCTTGTAACCCAACTGCAGGGGGATCTGATGACTCTGGTCTCCAAGGGCACCTGCATTCGCATGCACATTCCCACACACAGGCACATAATTCAAAATAATAAAAATAAATCTCTTTTAAATTTACAATTTCCATCGTCCTGAAGTATTTTTGGTTAAGATGTAGTTTAGTTTTAGCGTTTGGTGGCCCTTCCACTGCTGATGTGGAGCCCAGGGCTTTGTACATGCTAAGCAAGGCCATCTACCACGGGCTACATTCCCAGCCCCGGTCTATTCTTAGTCTCACAGTTACCATTTTGCTGAGTCCATCTAAAACTCAATGTGCTTGGGGCTTTCCATACTTCAGGCCCACAACTACAAGAACAGGATGTTTTTATATATTCAAATTTCAGACTTGGGCCTGTATTGAATGTCGGGGTTTTAAAGGGAAGTTACCGGAAGTATTCTGTCATTACTTTGTCAAAGTCCACTGCCTTGTCTCCTCGAGCTCACTGATTCCTTATCTGGATGGATCCAATAAGCAGCTCACATGACCTCTGAGCACAGACAGCCCAGGCATCTAAACGTTAATCACATGAAAATGACATTCAGCCGACCTACACCAGCTGACTTGTTGACCTGAAATCAGAAGCTATTCCCACATAAATCTGCACACTTGTTTATTAACTGCTGTATTCGTAATTACCCAAATGTTCAACAGGTGAAATGATAGCCAGACCGTGGTACATCCGTACAATGAGACACAAGAGAAATGTGTTATCAAGCCACAGATACGAGGAAGGCTTCCCCACATGCCCCCCCCCCACTTCCAGCCTGTGACACGAAGCCTATCGACATGGAAGAATTTTACACACACCCTGCTGGATAAAAGAAGCCAGGGTCTGAATAAGTTGCACACCGCATGATTCCAATTATGTGATGTTCTAGGAAAGGCAAAACTATGTAAAGATGGGGAAATGAATGAATGGCAGAACAGGGATTTACAGGTAGTGAAACTATCGTGGGTGCTTCAGTGGTGGAGATGTGATTATTCCGTCATCTAAACCCACAAAACACAGAAAGGGAAATCCATGATAGGCTATAGACCTCAGACAACAATGCGTATCCAAATTACTGTGCCCCTGGAAACACATGCACCCCACTAAAGTAAGATGCTAACAATGGTGGGGAGGACACATGGGAAATCTCTTTTTTAAACAAAACTCCTAAACCAGTAGATCTATAGGTTTTTTTGTTTTGTTTTGTTTAAGACAGAGTTCTTTATGTAGTCTGTCTGGCCTAGAGCTTTCTTTGTAGACCAGGCTGGCTGAAAACTCACAGAAAGCCAAGGCTTCCACTGGAATTACAGGCATGAGCAACCACACTCACCACTCACCACACTCCTATTAACATTAAAATCTGCTGAAAATGTGGGGTGTGCATGGTGGTACACACCTGAAGTCTCAGCACTGAAGAACAGAAGCTACCCAGAAAGTTTGATGCCAGCCTGGGCTACAGGAGACTAAAGTAATTATTAATCAGATTGTTGGAAATGACTTAATGGCATGCTGTAACTTTCTAGGTAGTGACCAGAAACAAGGCTTGAGTGACTTGATCATTTTGGCGAATTAGATTTTCTGAAATGGGTGGTCAATACTTTGGCCCACCTATGAAAGTACCAGTCACTTCCAGCCCTACCATCCTCCCTCCCCACCCCCAGCCCCTCATAGGGCTGCTCTCCTTCATCCCTCACCTCTCAGCCACCTGTCACCATCTCAGGAACATCCCCTGTGATCAGACTGTCATATACATCAGTAAGTCTCCTACCAGTTACTCAGTGTGGCAGGCAAAAAGGTACACCCACCCTGAAAAAGAAGTGTCAATCTCCAGGATCACTTAATAACAGGTGAAGTGGAATTTGCAATTATGATTAAATTGAGGACTTTGAAATGGGAGATTATTCTAAATTATCCTGGTGGACCCAGATGTAATTACAGGGATCCTTAAGAATAGGGTAATGTGATTGCTGGGGGTTTGGGGTTGTTCTTCTGTTTGCTTTTAATTTTTTTTTTTAGTCACGGTCTCACACTGTAACCAGGCCTCAACCTTCCATATGCTAGGATTACAGGCATGCTCCACCATGCCTGAACCTGACTGCCTTTGAAAATGAAAGTCATGGGCTGGGGAGATGACCCACTGTGTAAAGTGCTTGTTTCAAAAGCTTGAGGGTCTGAGTTCACCACAGCATGCCCAGTGAAGCTGGGTTTGCCTGTAACCCTAAGACTGGGAGCTGAAATAGGATGGTCCTGGGGCTCGCTGGCTAGTCAGTCCAGTCAGTGAGTAAACTCCATCATGTTCAGTGAGAAACAGAGACACTATCTCAAATAAACACACACACACACACACACAGTGTTTTTATATATATATATATATATATATATATATATATATATATATATATATGTATATAAAATAGTGGAGTGTGACTGAGGAAGTCACCTGACATTCACCCTGTGGCCTCCACACCAGTACACACCAATACATGTACCTACACGCACTCATACACCATACACACATGCATACAAATTAGTTAATTTTTAGAATGAAAATGAAAGTGGTCCATGAGCCCATTCCTGAAAGTGGACTCTAGAGTGTAGAGCAGTGGTTCTCAACCTTCCTAACGCTGTGATCTTTGAATACAGTTCCTCATGTTGTGGTGACCCCCAGCCATAAAATTATTCTTGTTGCTACTTCATAACTGTAACTGCTGCTGTTATGAATCATGCTGTAAATATCTAATATACGACCCCTATAAGGGTCGCGATCCACATGTTGAGAACCACTGGTCTAGAGCAAGGCAAAGGTTCTAACTAAGCCCTGGCTCCTCCCCTCCAGTCTTCTCCCAGAAATACAGCCTTGAGACATGTCCACTTTAGACCAGGGAGCTGTATGGACTATAAGAGGGGCTGTAAATATGTGTCAGGAGTACAGCCTAGCATTTATGAGTCTCTAAGTTTGAGCCCCTTGACCCCAAACACAGAAGGAAAGAAGAGAGAGAGGGAAGAAGGAAGGAGAGGAAGAGGGTGGGAGACTGTAAGGTAAATTTGTGTGTCTTAAGCCAGTCTCTATTAAGTCAAAGCAGCGATAGCAAATTCATATACTCTATGCATTTCCCTCACTGCAATCACCAAAATCCTTAGTTATACAGTATATTTATTTAGCTAGTAGGCATCTCACACACTAGGATACAAGCTCCCAAAATCTGGTATCACACAAGGCACAAAAGAGGTCCTCTCAACAGATACTCACTAAAGGTAGACCTTTGATCCCATCTTGATTGGAATCATTCAAATGCTACAACACAAACACAGAGACTCAGAGAAGTTGTGCTACGAGCTCAAGATGGACCAGCAATAGCCACACAGAGCCAAAGCCTGTGCCGCTCAGCGCTCCAGGACCTCGTTCCATCAGTGACAGCAGACGTACAGAGATCCAGCCCACATGGTGGTACATGCCTGCAGTCCTGGGGTAGAACGATCTGGAATTCAAGTCATCCCTAGCTACATAGGGGGCTGGAGGCCAGCCTGAGCTACAGGAAATCCTGTCTCAAAAAACAAAAACAAAACCACAGAGGAGTCCGGCACCTCCATGCCTGGAAAGAATACCTAGAATGAATGTTCTAGGTGAAAAAGCGGGGATATAGAGAACTATTTTGTCTAGAAATTTTGAAATTTGGAGTTTATCATGTAAAGCGTAGAGTCTGCAGGGGTAGGAGTGAGAAGGAATAAAACACAGGGTGTGCAGGGGAGGGGGAGAGGAAATAAAGCACAGGGAGTGCAGGGGTAGGGGTGAGGGGGAGAGGAAATAAAGCATAGG
>CABHPQ010108991.1:0-17212 GCA_902168405.1 Peromyscus aztecus
GGTTCAGGGTTACTTTACCGCTGCGCATGCGCAGGTGTCGCCCAAGCACCTGCACTACAGGAAAGCGTCACAGGCGCTGGAAGCTGTGGGGGCCAGAGGAGCAACTCCGAGGCTGGGGTTAAAATCAAAGTGTTTATTTGAGTGTACAAAAGTTTCCAGTCGTAAAATGTATATTAAAAATCATAGGAGGGGAAAAAAAAAAGGCGGAACACACGTTTGGCATGCATCTTAGAAGAGAAACCACCTGTAAAGCTGAGCGTTGGGCGCAGTGCAAGCTGCTCCCCAGCCGCAGTGCCACTCCAATAACCGCCTGTCCTGCCGGGGCCAGAGCAGGACCCCTGCGGGACTGCGGATTACTCCAACCCCGCTCCCCAAACACAAGGTGCCAGGTGCACCCGAGGGCACCCGCCCCGGGGGCAAGGCTGCGAGGGACTGCGGCCTGTCACGACCGTCCAGAAACCGATTAGAGACACAGTCCAGGACCCAACACCTGTCACTTAAAGAAAACGGAGGTATCTAGAAGCAGGAGGGGGATGGCGGGTTCTGGGGGTCGGTGGCAGTGGTGGCATCCTGTGGCCGCGAGCTCTTGCCTTGGGGAGGCTGGGCCTGGACTACTCTTACCACCGGCTGGCTCTGCCAGGAGACAGCACCCCCCAAGGCTCAGTAAAGGAAGCTGAAGGTCAGGTGACTTCCACCCCTGGCAGCCCTGGGCCTGAACCCCCAGAGCAGCAGCCTCGCAGTGAGCTGCACTACTGATGTAAAAAAATAAATATCCGTTAAAAAAATACTGTGTGTCTGTGGTGGAGGGGTGAAGGTGACAGGTGAGAGCCGGCTGGCACCCGGAGCTCGTGGGAACCATGTTCCACCGGAGCAAGTTCAGGCCAAGCCGGCAGGGCAGGGCAGAGGGGCCATGCAGTGTGTATACCCGTGGGGCCACAGCACAGTGGGCTTGGCCACAACCTGTGAGCAGTCGCTGGCTGGGAACCCGCAGCCTTCGCTCCTGAAGGAAGGGCGCCCACGATCTGTCTGTCCCTCAGCCTACTGGAGTGACAATCTTAGGAAAGGAGTTGTCTCGTGTATGGGCTGCCTCCTTCTTGGTCCTCTGCTTCAGAAGGGACTAGAATGTTCTAGAATCAGGGCCCAGAGCCGCCTCAGATACCCTGAGGCTGGGGACAGTCACAGACCCTTCAGGCTCAGAGCTGGCGTTCCTCTGTGCTGCCAACCCCAGGAGTGGAGGGTCTGCCCTATGTCTGAAGGGCCACCAAGTCCTGACAGGCTGGTGATGACCTCTGCAACCCAGATTCTGAATTTGTTTTGATTTAAAAAGCTTCAAAGAAAATTCAATGAGTGAATCACTGTAGTTTCACACTAGGTCTGCCCTGAGCCAGCAGCCACGCTCCTGTCCCTCAGCCTGCAGGCTCCTGGCCCGGCCTCTGTATCACCAAGGTGACAAAGGAAGAGGACAGTGGAGAGGGTGGAGCCTGCGGGCAGAAGACCCACCCTAGGAAACCCAGCACAGCCCCACCCACGTTCTCACGGTCGCTTAACAGTCATCTAGAAATGTACCATGGACTAGTTAGAGCTGACTAGAAAAAATAATTTCAGGGCCTGTGGGGACCTTGGTGACCATGGGGCAGGTTTCACATCAGCCGGCAACCCCTCGAGGTAGTCCTCGGGTCCCCCTGCAAGGAGTGAAGGACGGAGTTAGGCGGTAGACGGGTCCCCGCAGCCCAGACTCAGGGCTGGAGTCCCTGTATCCCCATCCCAAGCCCTGAGGAGAGGGTGTCCTGGCTGAAGGGTCAGACATGTGGCCACTGAGGCCTGTGGTGTCCCAGAACCACCAGTGGGTGGGCACAGTTGTCTGAGGCAGGACTGTGGGACTTGGACCCGAAGCCCCACGCAGTGTGACGTCGCATGCTCTACCTGCTGGTGGAAGAGGTCCTCCTCGCCGAATTCTGCCTCCTCTTCCTCTTCCTCCCCGTTCTCGCTCACCTGAACGCTTGTCTGCTTCACGGCCTGCACTGCAACCTCCTACATAACAAGGGTCACCCCGATGCTGGTGGCTGCACCCCACAGGAGGCCACCCCAGTTCAGCTCAGAGGCTTCGGTTCAGTCACGGCTGCTGTGAGGGCAAGGAGGAGCCGGGACCTGATCACACCCTGCTGTGTTCTTACCTCTCCATCTGCGTTGACCAGGACGGTGCGGGAGCTCTCCCCAGAGCCCCAGCTGCTCTGGCTTTTCCACACAAGGGTTGATGGGGGGCTGTGGGCGACCCCTGCGCCAGCTGCCCACACCTGAGGACCCAAGATAGCCCTTGTGAGTCGCTTCAGGGCCTAGGCCAGCCGACGGCCGCCCACCATGAGGCCCTTCAGTGGGCTTGTCCACGCAGGAAGGCCCCAGGACATGGACGAAGAGACACAGGTCCCCAGTGGCCCAGAGCACTCCGCTGGAGAGCCACACTGGAATCCGAGCACCTCGGGGCCCAGTGCCCCACCCAGAACGGTGAATTGCCAGGCCTCAGACACAGGACATCACTCGGACAGTAAGGCACCCTGAGGGGTGTGGCAGCCACACACAGCGGCTCAGAGGCCACCGCGCTGGTCTGAGAACATGCAGAATCCACACAATACCTCCCACCCTGGGAGTCAGTGTTGGGAACCTCCTGAGACCCCCACTCACTGGCACCTACCGTGACTGTCTGGCCGGCCCGCAAGACATACTTGGGCGTGAACTTGTAGGCAATGTCCTCACCCTCCAGGACCTGTCTCTTGATTCTCCAGTTCCCCAAAGACTGGTCCTGAAACCCAGACATGCTCTTGACCCCCGGCCATGGGGATGGGAGCACGGGTCCCGCCACCCTGCCCCTGGCTCACCTTGTCCGAGGCGTTCTTGAGCCGCACGAACCTGCCCTCCAGGTCCACCTCGTCGATGCTCACGACACCCGTGACCGTTGCCTGCTGGGCCAGGCGGGAGCCGCTGCCCAGGCTGGAGCCTTGGCCGCCGCCGCCGCTGCTGCTGCGGGAGCCCTGGGTGTCCTCGGTCTCCAGCCGCCGGCGCTTGCCCCGGCCCCGCCCCACGGACATGCCAACCCCGCTGCTGCTGCTGCTGCTCGAGGTGGCCCGAGAGATGGTGACACGGGAAGAAGGGCTGGGGGACAGCTTCAGCCTGCAGGGAGGGAGGTGTGAGGGTGCCCAGGAGGCTAGGCCCGCCGCTGGCCCCGCCCCGCCGCTGGCCCCGCCCCGCCCGTCCCTCTGCCCCACCCCTCATCCCCAGGCCAGGCTCACCTTTCTTCCTCGCCCTCCAGCAGCTTGCGGTAGGCGCTGATCTCCATGTCCAGGGCCAGCTTGACGTCCAGCAGCTCCTGGTACTCGGCCAGCTGCTGCTGCATGGCTTCGCGCACCTCCGTCATCTCCTGCTCCTTGGCGTCCAGCATCTTGCGGAACTTTTCACGCTCGCCGGCTACAACCTCCTCCAGTTCGCGGATGCGGTCCTCGGCAGCGCTGGCCTAGGGAGGGTATGGCCAGGTCACGGTGTGGCCTCAGCAGCCTTGGGTGTGAGGGGCCGGGAGAAGGGGTAGGGGGTGGGCAGGGCCGGGGCCCCCAGTCACCTGCTTTTGGAGGCCTGAGAGCTGGTAGCTGAGGGACTCCACGCGCATGCGGGCTTCCTTGAGTTCCTCGCGGGCGGCGCTGGCCGCCTTGTCATTCTGGTCCGAGCTCAGCTTGGCGTTGTCCAGCTGGGGAAGTCAGGGAGTGTGAGCACGGGCGGCAGGGACTCGGGCTCCCCTTCCCTCCCCTCACCCTGGCTGCACCTTGGCCTGGTAGGTCTGCTCCAGCTCCAGGCGGTACAGCCGCACTTGTTCGTCATGCTGGCTGCGCAGGTCCTCCAGGGCCTGTGCCATCTTGAAGTCGTACTCCTGCTGCCGGCTACTGTCCACCTCCACCAGGCGCCTCTCGTGTCTCCGCCGGGTCTCCCGCACTTCCTGCGAGGGGACAGGCCAAGGACCCAGCTGAGCCGGGCTGCAACTCCAGGTGGCCTCCTGGCTACATGTTCACCAGTGATCAACTGTGTGGATGCTCCAGCCATGGTGGACGGCAGCCTGGGCCGTGGACACACTCGAGTATTGTTCGGCCAGGAACAGGAGCAAGGCTCTGATAAGTCCACAGCATGGAGGGACCCTGAGGAAGCCGGATATGCCGAGAGAACCAGGCACGAAGGGCCACAGTGTGGTTGACAGATCTCAGCACTTGAGAGTCAAGGGCAGGAGATGGCCACAACCTTAAGGCCAGCACGGGCTCACAGCCAGACCCTTCTTAAAACATTTCTAAAGGCCCGGGCTGTGGTGAAACACACACCACACTTTGGTCCCAGCACTCGGGAGGTAGAGGCAGAAGAATCTCTGAGTTTGAGGCTAGCCTGGTCTACAGAGCGAGTTCTAGGACGGCCTCAGCTACAGAGAAACGAAAACCAAAAACAAAACAGGGTGACAGCTAAGGATGATATCTCACGAAAGCTTCCCAGGCGGGGCAGCACTCAGGAGGCTGAGGCAGGAGGATCTAAGAGCTCAGGACAGCCTGGTCTACACGGCGAGTTTCAGACTAACCAGGGCCACACAGAGGCCGTGTCCCCAAACAATAACAGAAGACTTCTAAGGTGGACACTGACAGCCTCCCGGGGGCCCGGAGTTCGGGGTCAGGGGGAGCACAGCAGTCCAGGACAGCAGGGGACACAGTGGGGGAGGGGCTGTGGCAGCGGCTTCCAGCGGGAGGTGGTGAGTGTGGGAAGGTGGGATCAACATCGATGGAGCTTAGATTTTCCTTTTTTTTGGGGGGGGGGTTTCCAAGATGGAGTTTCTCTGTGTAGCCCTGGCTGTCCTGTGACTTCTGCCTTGTCAACCATGTTAGAGATTTCTGTAAAGACTCCCTTACCCACTGGCATAGTGCTGATCACCTTTAATTCCAGCACTTAAGAGGCAGAGGCAGACAGAGCTCTGTGAGTCTGAGGCTAGCCTGGGCTACACACTGAGATCCTGTCCTCTTTTTTTTTTGTTGTTGTTTGGTTGGTTTTTCGAGACAGGGTTTCTCTGTGTGGTTTTGGTGCCTGTCCTGGAACTCACTCTGTAGACCAGGCTGGCCTCGAACTCACAGAGATCCTCCTGCCTCTGCTTCCTGAGTGCTGGGATTAAAGGCGTGCGCCACCACCGCCCAGCTAGATCTTAGCTGTCCTACAAAATGGCCTCTCCACAGGGATCTAGGATAAATGGCCTACCGGACAGGCTTCTCAGGATAGAACACACACCTTCCTGGCGCCCCAAATGGCTGTTTGAGAGGCGATTCCCTGTGCACTCCTCACCTGCCCCCTCGCAGGGACCCGGAGGTGACTCTTCCAAGTCCTGGGAGCCCCGCAGGCTCTTTTTGAGGGCAGCTTTACAGGATCCTTCACTGCTTTCTTCACAGGGGTCTTCGCATGCCCCCTCCGACGTCGCCTCACACACTCCCTTAGGGGTCTGGGGCTGAGCTCCCCCTCACATCCCTCCACACTGTCCTTCAAAGGACTGGCCGCCGTCGGGCGGTCCCTCTCAGGTCCCCCTGCAGGCTGGGCCTGCCTCAGGGGTCCCTCCACAGCACCGTGGTCTCCTGTAAACTCCCTCTTAGGTCCCTCTCCAGCTCCCCTCATGGGTTCTGACTCCCCCATGGGTTATATTCCCAAACAGGACTCTCCCCAGGTCCCTTCCTGAGGTCAGGATCCCTCGTGGCTTCCCTCGCAGGGCTCTACACTGAAGCTCTCATGGCCCCCTGGGACTGTGGGGCAGGGGCCCCTCTGTTAGCCCTGGTTAGAGCGGCTTGGAGCTCCACAGCTCCACAGGCACCCTCCTGTCCAAGCTCTTCCTCCGCAGTGACCACAGGCAGGGGCCCGGCCCAGCCCAGCCCAGAGACACCGCCTGGGGCTATGATGGCACAATGGGTCTGTGACGGCCGTGTTCCCTGGGAACCTTCGGGGCAGACCATCTCAGCCTAGTCACCCCCACCATGCCCAGTACCCCAAAGTGCTAGACGGTTAGCAGGGAGACCCTGAGGTTGGCTGAATGAGGTCACACCCTGATCTGCAGACCCGGGATGTGACCTTAAGTAGACAGCTAAGGTTCTTTTGACTTTGGTTTCACATGTGTGTGTTTGTGGGGGACATTACTGTGCCACAACACAGCTGTGGCAGGCAAAGGTCAATCTGCGGAGTCAGTATTCTCCTACCATGTGGTTTCCGGGGGTACAACTCAGGCTGTGAGTCTGGGCGGCACGCGACTTTACCCACTGAGCCATCCTGCTGACCCAGTTTGAGCTGGATTTTGTTTGTTTGGTTAGTCTGTCAAGACAGGGTTTCTTCTTTTTTTTTTTTTTTTTTTTGGAACTAAGGACCGAACCCAGGGCCTTGCGCTTGCTAGGCAAGCGCTCTACCACTGAGCTAAATCCCCAATCCCAAGACAGGGTTTCTTGCCAGGCGGAGGAGGCACACACTTTTAATCCCAGCATTCGGGAGGCAGAGGCAGGTGGATCTCTTTGAGTTCGAGGCCAGCCTGGTCTACAGAGTGAGATCCAGGACAGCCAGGGCTACACAGAGAAACCTTGTCTCGAAGTTCCCCCCCCCCCCCCAAAAAAAAAAAATGACAGGCTTTCTCTGTGTAGACCTAGCTGTCCTGGAACTCACCCTGTAGACCAGCAGACATCACCTGACTCTGCCTCAAACTCAGAAATCCACATGCCTCTGCCCACCCTCGTGCTGGTATTAAAGACATGAGCCCCCATGCCCAGCTAAGTTACACTTTTTTGATATGAGATTCTCAGTGAGTGACTCAGATGGCCTGGAAATCTAGTGACCATCGTCACTGGACCAGTGTCAAGAGAGACCTGGGGCTGGCAAGATGGCTCTCAGGTGAAGGTGGCTGTCGCCAAGTCTGAGGGCCTGAGTTCGCCGACTCTGACTCTGGCCCTCCTCCCACCCCGGGGGAAACGAAGGAACGTAAAAAACGACAAAACAGAAAGGCAGAGAGGGACCCAGTAAGAGGCTGCAGAGGGACAGACCGCGGCTGGAGCAGATGCCGGAGGTGGTCTCCGGGGCTCGGGAGGGTGCGCTCGCCCGCCCGCCGCTCACCTCCTCGAACACGCTCTTGCTGAAGCCCAGCTCTTCCTGCAGGCTCTGGCAGCGGTTCTCCAGGTCTACGCGCATTAGTGTCTCCTTCTCCAGCTGCTTCTTGGCCACAGCATGGCCATCCTCTGCCTGGGAGACACGGGCAGTGAGCTGCGGGGACGGCCAACCGGCTCGGCTCCTCCAGGTCAACTGGGGCGCCCAGACACCAGCAGTCCACGGACCCACCTTCGCCAGCTGTGCCCGGAGCTCCGCCACATCATTCTCCAGCCCATGCTTGTCACTGAGGGTCGAGGCCAGCTCTGCCTCACTCCGGTGGAACAGGGACTCCAGGTCCTTCACGCGGCCCTGGGCCACCGTGAGCTCACCTTCCCGCTTCTTGGCACTGAAAGGGGGGTGAATGGTCAGAAGCTCCATGGAGGCCGAGCATAGTGTCACCATGGTCCCTGTCAGTTACTACAGGCTGACTGGCTGCCTTCCCAGCACCTGGGAGGCTGAGGCAGGAGGATGGCTTCAAGTTTGAGAGCAGCCTGTTCTACAGAGTGAGACCCTGTCTCAAAGACAACAAAACTAGCAAACTCAAACCCATCCCAACCCAACCCAGCCCACCCAAAGCGCTGGACATTGTGGCCCACAGGACACTAGCCATATTTGTCAGGGCTGAAGGTGCCCGCACCCTGCCCAGCTGCCACAGAAGTGCAGTCCCTAAAAGCCAGTTCTGGGTAGGGCCCAGACACGCCCTCCGCAGTAGAGTACGGCTTCAATTCCTTAAAGTCACAAAGGAAAACCCGCCGTGGAGAGGAAGACTCGGGCAGGCCGCCCTTCCTTCCCACACTCCAGTCAAGGCAGCAGCGTTTAAACACGAAGGAGTTGGTGGGACACAGACCTCAGCTTTGCCAGGGTCAGCAGGTGACAGGTGGTGGGTGGCACCGGTGGCTAAGCTGCCACAAATCTTGGGGACACCAGGCTGCTCCCTACCGTGCCTGCCTGAGTGTGGGTGTGGGTGCAGAAGGACCCAGCCCCAGCGTGGGCCAAGGAGCCCCCTGTTGCTCACAGAGCTCTGTCAACCTGAGCCTGCCTGGAGGCGACCATGAGGGGCTGGAGTCACGCACCCAGAGGGCGCCAGGCAGGCAGCGAGGGACCTCGAAGAAGTGTGGAGGAGGCAGAGCCACAGGCTGGCAGTGCAAAGGCCCTGGGGTGCAGCATGCCCGAGACTAGCGAAGAGACCCAAAGCGGGGAGAGTGGGGGCCTGGGGAATTCCTAACCCACGCAAAGGCCTTGGCTCCACTGAGTGCTGTGGTCTGCATGGGCCTTGGTGCCCGTCTCCCAAGAGTGGCAGGGCTCTAGGGCACAGTCTTGGTGGAGTGTGACGATTCCCAGAGGACCCGTGTGGGAACACTTGGCCTGCTCAGCAGGTCCACACGGTACCTGAGGCCATCGTGACTCTGTGTGCCAGAAGGAGGTGAGTCCACAGGATGGGGGGAAGCCAGCCTCACTATGATGCTGCGAACCAAAGGGTCAAGGCAATCCATGGCTGCGTAGAGAGCTTAAGGCCAGCCTGGAGGCCAGAGGGGGCTACATGAGACCCTGCCTCAAATAAATTAAATAACAACAAAAAGAAACCAAGACACAATCTGTGGAATGTAAAACTATCTGGCGGCAGAGGGGGTGTGTGTCTGTGGACAGACCCAGGCAGGAATCCCCACTGAGCTAACTCCAGCTCCACACTCGAAGCGCAGAGGTGCTGGCTGCTCACCCGCCTTTGACACGGCCTGGCGTCTGTGGACACCCTCGAGCTCCGACACACCAGCTTCTTAAGCCAGCGGTAGGCACTGGGGTGGACAGCCTGGCAGCCGGCTCGGGCGCTCTCACCAGAGGAGCAGGTGGGTTGCCTCTCAGAGGCCAGGCCTGTGTTCCCTGGCTTGGGGCCACCATGAAGGTCAAATGGCCACTGGAGTCCTGACGGGGGCAGACCTTGGGCAGATCTGGAAGGGGGCCCTTCTGAGACAGGGAGGTCCCAGGATGGTCCCACCAGCAGGGGGTACCTCAGCAGAGCCAGGCCTGGGCTGGCAGGGGAGGCATGCAGAGGACTCTCACCCCGACCTGCTCTGAGGACTGTGGTGTCCCCAGCTGAGGCAGGCCCTGAATTCTACACCCAGCACAAGCCAAGGCTGGTGTCTAGCCAGCCACTCTGCCTTGTCAGCGTTCTTGGGCCACCATCCTGGGTGGACCTCCAGTCCCCAGTGCAGCGTGCCAGAGCCTACAAGGCACAGGGAGAGGAGGGCTTCTGGTGAGGGGCACACTGGGACTCCAAAGGACAGTCGCGTGGGACGCGGTGAGGGATCTTGGGGCCTGCTGTCCCTGGGGAGTCTCACCGCTGTCCCAAGGTGCCCACGGTCTCCAGGATGGTGGACTCGGGCTCCATTTCAACCCCACAGTCATCCCGTTACCGGCTGGGCGGCTGCTGAGAGTGGCTGGGGTCCACTGGGAGCTGTGTACCCAGGGGCCAGCACCTGTCCAGCCACGGCCTCCGACCTTTCTGGTTTCCTCTGATGTGTGTTCTCATGTTCATGTGTGCATGCACGCAGAGATCTGAATTCGCCACGTGCTTGGTGGAGGTAGGCCTCTCTCTGAACCCCGGCTTGCCGCTGTGGCCGGTCTACCTCACCCAGCTCACCCCGAGGAGCCCCTGCCCATCTCCCCAGTGCTGGCACTGCCAGTGGGCTGTGGGGATCCGAACTCATCCTCACCCTTGTGGGGCGAGCACTTCACCCACCAAGCTGGGTCCCCAGCACGACCACCCACCTCTTCCTGGCCTCGTCCAGCTCGGCCTGAAGCTTTCCCATTTCGATCTGCAGCCGCGCGCGTTCCCGGGCCGTCTCGTCCAGCACCCGCCGGGCATCAGCCAGCTCTGACTCGTACAGGGCCTTGATGCCGCTCACCTGGGGAGACAGAACTGCCCTGTGTACACCCCACGTCACCGTCTCAGACATTCAGAGGGGTCTGGGCCGTGTCTGGAAGGAGCCATCTTCCCTTCTCTGTAGCCTAGCCTGTCAGGATGGTAAGGACAGGCCACAGGCACCTTGCGCTGGGTGGGAAGATCTAGCAGAAGCTAGCCCACCTGGCATCCCCAGCTCGGGGCCAGAGGGTCCTCTGCTGCAGGTCAGCAGACATGCAGCGCCCCACCGCCCACTCTAGAATTTCTGGTCTAATGTGTTTTCTTTTCCCCAACGCCCCAACACTAAGATGACAGGAGCCCAGTGCCAGGCAAGCACTCCACCCGTGAGCCCAGTGCCTCAGCGGGCTCTTCAGTATAGATTGTTTCTCGCATGGTCTAGGTAACACCCGGGGCTCTGCAGGTCACACTCCTGTCCCGATCATGGCAATTTGGGGCCCTGAATCTCCCTTCTATCCCTCGGGCCAGCATCAGGCCTTCCGTACCCGCATCCCACCCCGTGAGGACCAAGATTGGGAGACCTAGGACCCTCAGCTGTCCCCAGGGACACCTGGATGAGGAACAGCCTCGCTGAGCTGCATCTGGACTCACATTCAAAGACTGGCAGCTGCAAGGGTCACCTCTCCACCCCCATCCGCAGGGGTCACCCCCACCCATCCACAGGGGTCACCCCCACCCATCCACAGGGGTCACCCCCACCCCCATCCACAGGGGTCACCCCCACCCCCACCCACAGGGGTCACCCCACACACCCCCATCCACAGGGGACACCCTGCACACCCACCCACAGGGGTCACCCACACACCCCCATCCGCAGGGGTCATCACCCCACACACCCACATCCACAGGGGACACCCCACACACCCATCCACAGGGGTCACCCACACACCCCCATCCCTAGCAAGGGATCTTGGAGGACACTCAAATGCACATGTGCTTTTGGCCTGTCCATCGACCCCACTGTGAAGACGGTTGCCACTGGCTGCTGCCACACCACCTGCCACATGCCACCTGCCACCTGCCACATGCCACCTGGCCCTGGCCAGGCCACACACCAACTGGGCTCAAGACTCAGATTTCTTCCTGGCCCTCCTCCCCCCCATGTGTGACTATGAGCTTAATGTGTTTAAAGACACGTGGGGACAGACCCCAGCGGGCAGCACTTCACACCCCAGGACGTCAGAGGGACCGGCAGGCACAGCTGGGCCCCCCCGTAACCCCAGCACCACAGGTCCTCTGGAGGCAGCCAGGGCCACTTCACAGAAAGAGCTGGAACAGCAGCGAGGCTCTGAGGTGTCAGTGCGGGTCCTTGAAGACACGGTGCTTGTGAGAGACCCAGACACAGAGGCCACACCGCGTGGGCTCCAGGACAGGGGGATCCAGGGAGGGCTGGGAGGGTGGGGTGATCGCTTACAGGAATGGGCTTCCTTTTGGGTGATAGAATGTTCTAGAGCTGAACAAGGGTGAAGCTACGCAGACCTAATTGCTACACTGAACTGTAGTGTGACTTTGGGGGTACACAGGCTCCACACCCACTGGTGCTCAGGTGTCTGTCGGCTGTAGAGACTGTAGCCGCCCAGCACAGGCCCCTGAGTGGAAGGGCTGCTGAGGATCTCCTGGAGGTGGGACTCAGGGCTCAGAGCACAATGTGGTGTGTGTGTGTGTGTGTGTGTGTGTGTGTGTGCTCCTGTGAGCTGGCTAGGACTCCCCTGGGAGTAGTGGGTAGGGCTCTTATCCCCATTTTACAGATAAGAAAACTGAGGCACAATGGTCTGCCACAGGGAGGTGGGAGAGGTAATAAAAGAGCCGGGCTGTGCCTGCCACCTCCCTCACCCCAGAAGGGATAGGCAGGGTCTGGTATGGAGAGATGTGACCCTCTGCACCCCACACCCCTCACTGCAGGCCCCAAATCAGCCTCAGGCCCAAACCAAGACTTCCAGACAAACCTCCCATCTTCACACGTCAGTGAGCTCCAGAATTTTCCCAGTGACGGATGCTAGCATAGAGCTGTCATAGACAACACACACACACACACACACACACACACACACACACGCCCCGAAACCCCCCTGGTGCCAGGTCACTTCTCACAGGTCACACACTCGCCAGGTCTTGGGCAGACAGAACACAACCGCTCCTAAGAACGCAGCACTGGCCATGACCACTGGACGGCCACCCTCGTCAAAAGGAGAAACGGGTGGGGTCACAGTGATGTTCACGTGTCACCCCAGCAGCGCTGAGGCAGGGGGATTGCACACGCACAGGAGCCTGTGCACCGACAGATGTCCTGCTGGCTCCTGGATGGGTCCTGGAGCAGAAAGGACACTGGGAACCAGGAGAAGGCATGAACCGTGGGCCTGCTCCACACCTTGGTCCACTCAGACCCCTGGGTGGGCCAGCCTGGTCTACTCTAGGCCTGGGAGCCAGCGGCAACCCGTGCCTGAGCCTACCTGTCTAAGATGGCTTCGCTATTTGTATTTTTTAATTTTTTTTGAGACAGGGTTTCTCTGTGTAGCCCTGGCTGTCCTGGATCTCACTCTGTAGCCCAGGCTGGCCTCGAACTCACAGGATCGACCTGCCTCTGCCTCCCGAGGGCTGGGATAAAAGGCGGTTTCTACATATTAGTGTCTGGAACCGGGCTGAGGAGTCTGTGGCTGTGGCTCACAGTACACATCAATAAAGCTTTACTGGCACACGGTCTCAAAGTGTGTTTGGGGTATTATCTCAGGTGGATGTGGCCTTAATGACGCTGCTCAGTCACAGAGGCCGTGTGGCCTGTGCAGCAGTAAAGACTGGCCCCCGTGGGGATGCTGGCTGGCCCGGGAGCCCCGCCCGGCAGGGACAGGTGGAGCCTGGCAGGGGTTTCTGGAGCACCGCTGCCGAGCACTCCTAACATGTCAGTACACTTTGGCCAGAGCCTCGGGGTTCAGGGGCCAAGATGGCCTTTGCCAGGGCCACATGTATGCTCAGTGCCCTTGAGTGGAGAGCTTTGCCCCTCCAGGGCTCCCTGTCCCCCAGGAATACCAGCCCCGTAACAGGACTCCGGGCAGGAAGGAGGTGAGGTCCAGTTTCCTTGTGGGAACTTTATACCCAGCCTCCAGCGGACTGGTGCGGCCTTCAACCTTTCCTCAACCACCCCTCCCCGGACAGCCACCCCAGCCTCCCCAACCCACGCACCCCAGCCTCACAGACACCAACGTCCCTGTCACTGACTGATGACCGCCGATCTCACTCTGTGCCATCCAGAAGCCGCACGTGGGCCCCATTCTGGGTAAGAGTGAATAAACGGTCAGAGCGTGAAGGGCCTGAGGGGGGCAGGAAGGCAAGGTGGCCGGCCACCAGCCTTCAGTGGCGCCTTCGAAGTCTCCTTGTGTGCCCTGTCACGCCCCACACCTCAGCTGCCACAGGAGGGCAGATGACCTGCGCCTGAGGACTCCCTGTGGCAGGCTCCGTCCCGCCAGGCAACACCCACTCGGTGCCAGCGGCGGCTCCCAGCCACACCTGTCCCCACGCCTCGCCAAGCTGCCCGGGAGGCAACCCTGACAGGTGGGGCATGTGCTGCCTGTGTGGCGTCCTTTGTGGCCGCTCCTCCCCCGCCCCCGTCCCCCTGGCCACCCCGGCAGCTGTCCTCAGGCATCTTACAACGCTGGACGCTGAAACTAGGCAGGCTGGCTCCTGGAAGGGCAGTGTGCCCGCCACCTGCTGCCAGCCGCCCCGGCTCACACTTAAGCCCCAGATCAGCAAAACCGAGAAACAAAAGTGGCTCGCGCCTCTGCCACCCGCACGGACAGGTGGCATCCACCAGGGCTGGCATCGCACATGTTCACCGAGCCCACACGCTCCAAATGTCTGTGGGACAAAAGGGCCCCAAAGGTAACGAGAAAGCAGCCACTGCTGGAAGACGGCTCAGTGAGCAGGGTGTCTACCACACAAGCCTGAGGACCCGAGTTCCAGTCCCCGGGACCAACACGAAAAGTCAGAAGCGGGGGCTCACGCCTGTAATCCCAGCTCTGCAAAGGCAGAGACAGGAGGGCTGGAGCCTGCTGGATGGCTAGCCTGGCTGAAAGCTGTGTTTAAAAAAAAAAAAAAGAAGAGGGTAGGGAGAAGCCGGGTATAGTGGTCACTCGGGAGGCGGAGGCAGGCGGATCTCTGAGTTCGAGGCCAGCCTGGGCTACAGAGTGAGTTCCAGAACAGGCACCAAAACTACACAGAGAAACCCTGTCTCGGAAAAACCAAACAAAAAAGAAATAAAGAAAGGCAGGATTGGGGGCTGGAGAGATGGCTCAGCGGTTAAGAGCACTGGCTGCTCTTCCAGAGGACCTGAGTTCAATTCCCAGCACCCACATGGTGGCTCACAACCATCTGTAATGAGATCTGGCGCCCTCTTCTGGCCTGCAGGCAGAACACTGTGTACATAATGAATAAATAAATCTTTTTAAAAAATTTAAAAAAAGAAAAAAAAAAGAAAGGCAGGATTATGGGGGATTCTAGGCAGGGCTGCACCCTGACCACGCCCCCAGCCCCTCACTGGGGATTCTAGGCAGGGCTGCACCCTGACCACGCCCCCAGCCCCTCACTGGGGATTCTAGGTGGGGCTCCACCCTGACCACGCCCCCAGCCCCTCACTGGGGGAGTCTAGGCGGGGCTGCACCCTGACCACGCCCCCAGCCCCTCACTGGGGATTCTGGGCGGGGCTCCACCCTGACCACGCCCCCAGCCCCTCCCCTCACTGAGGGATTGTATCTGAGGCCAGGTCCTCCCCCATGTCCAAGTTCTAACCAGGGCTCCTAATGACACACTCTCCTGTCCCTTGAGTGGGTGAAGTCCTGAGCCCACCCAGAGTCCCCGAATACCCCGTGGTTCTTACACAGCACGCCCTGGGGTTGGAGCCCGCTGGGCAAACATTACCCAAGCCCAAGCACCCCGCTTCCCGACAGCCTGTTAACTCCTAGCATATGAGAATGTCTCCGCAGTCACCACAGACCTCTGAGGGACACAGTGGTTCCTGTCCCATCCCAGGTACAGCTCTGACCACCTGGGACCATCCAAAGTTCCGTGAGAACAGGGAGCCCAGGATTGGCCTGAGACACCCAAACAAGGCCCTTCACCCCTCTCAGAGGGCTTGAGTTCACTTACCCTACTCAAAGACCAGAGACATGCCCACAGCACCCCCACCCCGTTCCACGTGGGACCCCACTCACTGCTGCCCCCCCATTCCTCCCAGTCAGCGGTTCCCATGCTGCCCTATGTACTGACTTCAGAGGCGCCAGCGAGCCCCATGCCGTTCATTCCCGGACTCTTCTCTTCATACCCTTACCAGAGCGCCCCAAGATAGGCCCAGCCCCTAACCCTGTCCATTGGTGACCCTTAACAACAGCTTCCTCGCTCACTCAAACCCTAGAACCTGAGGGTCCCCGGGGCAGCCCCCCAACACGCACTCCTCACGGGTTTCCCAGAACTGCCCCAATGCACCCTCACCTAGTGGGACCCCCGAAGTCTGAATTCCTCTGAAGGATGGCCCCTGACCGACACTTTTTTTTCAGGATCCCTCATCAAAATCCCCTCCCGGGATCTCTAGGATGAAAAGACTCCACGTAGTCTGCACCCCAAATCTCACACCCGGAATAAGGACAGCCTTGCCTAGGGTGGAGTTGTCCGTTGGGGTTCCCAGAAGAGCTGATTCCTTACTGGGGTCCCCAAGACCTGTGAACGCCCCCAGTGGTTTGGGTTTGGCAAGCTTGTTGTCTGTCCTTCAGGGATCCTCAAAGCCCAAAGGTCCCCAGGACAGCCTCCAGTCAGCACTGACTTAGGATCCCCAAGGGTTCAGGGGGGATTTGTTCAGTCTCTGGACATACATCTGGGGAGTCCTAGGAATCACCCAGGGTCCTTTAAACCTATGACCTTGGGTGGGCGGGGCTTTCTTGCCTATTCATGTAATGTGAAGGGTCCTCAAGGTCCTTGAGGCCACCTTAGGAGCATCCCCCAAATCTCTTAACCTCCTTATTGGGAGTCTTAGTTCAGTCCACACTTGTCCTTCAGGGTCCCAGGGTGAGCATGGGTTAGCTCCATCAGGACCTGTCCCAAGAGTCTCAGGGGTGGGTGGGTGTGGGGTGGAGTTTCAGGGGGCGGGGACTAACTTTACACCTAATGTCCCTGAGGTGGGCGGGACGTGGACCCATGGGCACCGGTCCCTAGCTCCCCCACTCCCCACCCCCGCACCCCAGTGGGCAAGGCTGTGCTGTTTGCACTTGTTGCTGGTATCCTGGTGGGCGGAGCTTAGCGGTCTGCACCAGTTCCTGGGAGGTCCCCTGGTGGGTGGGGCCTAGTGGTTTGCACCTGGGGGGTGGGGGTCTGCACGTCCCCTCTCGGTGGGCGGGCCTCGGCTCTCTGCAATTGTTCCTGGGGTCTCCTGATGGGCAGGCTTAGCCCTATCCACCCGTCCCTAGGGTCCCCTGGTGGACAGACCTTAGCTGTCTGCATCTGCGCCAGGGGTCTGCATTGGGGAGGACTCAGCTCTCTGTCCCTGTACCTAGGGTCCCCGGTGGGCAGGGCTCGGCCCTATGCACCTGTCCCCGGTGAGCAGAGCTCAGCCCTATGCACCCTGGGGTCCCTGATGAGCAGGGCTCAGCCCTTTGCAGCCGTCCCTGGGGTCCCCGGTGAGCAGGGCTCAGCCCTATGCACCGGTCCCTGGGGTCCCCGGTGAGCAGGGCTCAGCCCTTTGCAGCCGTCCCTGGGGTCCCCGATGAGCAGGGCTCAGCCCTATGCACCCGTCCCTGGGGTCCCCGGTGGGCAGGGCTCAGCTGTCTGCACCTGTCCGCAGGGTCCTCACTGGCCAGGGCTCGGTTTATCAGCCCTGTCACCGGAGTCCATCTGTCGGCTCCCCGCGGCGCCAGCGCCGACCCACGTACCTCGCGCGTGGTCACCTCCTCCTTCTCGGAGATCCGGAGCAGCAGCCGATCGTTCTCCAGCTCCAGAGCGCGGACGCGGTCGATGTAGTGCGCCAGGCGGTCGTTGAGCTCGCGCAGCTCCTCCTTCTCCTGCAGCCGAGACAGGCGCGCGGGCGAAAGCGGCGTGGCGGGCCCTGCGCGGGGCGGCAGGGACGCCATGGCGGAGGCGGCG
>CABHPQ010108994.1:0-10730 GCA_902168405.1 Peromyscus aztecus
AGCAGGCGGATCTCTGTGAGTTCAAGGTCAGCCTGGTCTACAGAGCAAGTTCTAGGACAGTCAGGGCTATACAGAGAAACCATTTCGGAAAAAAAAAAAACAAAACAAAAAAAAAACAAAAATCAAAAAAAAAAATCCCCCCCTACCATTCTTTGCTCTTTTGGGGGGGGGGGGGGGGCATCAAAATTTGTGTTTAATTTTACAACTCATTCTTGCAAACAATTCTCTCTGCCAAAAACTGTTTCAGAACACAACCCCAATCACTAACAGGTATGTATTATAGTCACCCTGGGTATCACCAACATTTTCAAAGGCACTTTGGAAGTGGCAACCTTCCTTCTGTAAGGCAGACTGATACCACTTTCAAAGGCGACTGGGCAAGGCCAGGGTTGGAACATGTTAGGCAACAGCAGAGATTATCTCTTCCATGTGTCGGCACCTTCGAGGGCAACATTTCAAGAAAAATGCAATGGTGCTGACAAACCAAGGCAAGTTCTATGTGTGTGAGCATGTACGGTTCCTGTGTTGTGCTACATGGTTCTGAACAATGAACCTCAATGTGCAAGTTCCCATCTCTACTCCCGAAGCCTCGGCAGCAGCAACCACGAACTAACCAGCGGGTTACTTCCCCGAAGGCATGGCTGGGAGCAGCAGAGGGAAGCCCACCTGGCTACTAGCACTTTGGACAGAGACTCAAGTCCAAACTCCATGTTCCTCCACTACAGCTTCACCCAGTGACACCTGACTTGACCCTCTGTTTTCAGAGCTGCCCACAGACTACATCCTACCCACTTGCACACCAAGCATCCTCGGTGCCACCATCATCTCCTCAACCTTCATCAGATGGAGGAAATGAGTTTCTGTTAAGGAGACTACAACATACCCAGTGGAGGAGATGACAGACCCCTTCCCAGCTGACCCCACATCCTCACTGTCCGTGGACTGGCTTCTCTTGTGCCCTGGTGGGTACTGTTCTTGCAGGAAGGTACAGCCAGGCAAGGCCTCTCTACTTCACGTCCTCTGTAAAATGACTACAGCCTTAGGTCCTTCTACAGGACTGGCCTCACCTGAAATGTCCTTTCTACCTAATGTAAATCCAAAGAAATACACCTCTCTTCTCAGTCCACTCAGTGTCTCATGTCACTCTTTAGTTACTACAAAAACAAGCAGTTGACAACAGCTTCACCCCTTCTCTGGGCTAAGAATTACTGAGTGAAGAGCTTGACTGATGTGCCTCAGAAGACAAGATTCCTTTCCGGACATTGACAATTAGTGTTTTCAACCACTGGTTTCCAGTTTTTTACTTATGCCCTCCCATTACAGAGTGTGGCCCCAATCTAAAGACTCATGTTCGCCGGGCACGGTGACGCACACCTTTAATCCCAGCACTTGGGAGGCAGAGGCAGGCGGGTCTCGGTGAGTTCAAGGCCAGCCTGAGTTACAGAGTGAGTTCCAGGATAGGCTCCAAAGCTACACAGAGAAACCTTGTCTCAAAAAAACAAAAGAAAAAAGACAAAAAAAAAAAAAGACTTCTTTTCCTATGTGGCATTTCCATAAAATGGGAATTGACTTGTTTCTTGCACTCTTACGTGATTCCCAAGGGCGCCAGATATTTCCATGTGGTATAACCATTTCTTCAATTACAGCTGCACCTGTCACTGTGCTCCCATTGATACAAGAGCGATGCTGCAGTCTCTACCCCACCCATCAGACACTGAGCCCAGGAGTGTGTTGGTGTGGGTGCAGTTTCGATCTGCACGTTATTCTCCCCTATTTCTGCTGCTGCTGTACCTGGCACAAGGAAGCCTAGCAGCCATTAGTCAAACAGCAGCAGTGACCTACCAGGTAGAGCACCACACTTCTTGGTGTCAAAATCCACACTGCCAAGTTCCCCTCTGCCTGCACGGCATGACTGAGCACACTGCTTCAAAGGCTCCAATCATCATCCACTGTGTGCGAAGCAGTGGTGAGCTGACCTCTGGGGACAGCAATAAGCCCCCATGAAAATCAGCAAGTGTATTTTATTCCAAAGCCTTCAGAGAGTTACGAACTAAAATCAGAATAACAAACCTAATGCCAACCAGGCAGTGTGCCATATGTTCTGGGTTTACAAAGGCAGGCGCTCCAGTACAAAAACACTCCAAGTCTTCAACTACACACGTTTTCTGGACTTTTCAAAACTTGTTACTTCATTATCACAGACAGGTAATAGGATTTGATATATCATGAAAAGTCCCCTCAACTGTAATACGGGAAAGAGTCAAGTGCCTGAAGTACTGAAAATGATTGCACAAACAAACTCCCCAAGAGTGACTGCACACTTGGTTCTCCGTGACGAGGAGGAAACAGTCTCAGCATGACACTCGGCCTAACTGCTGCCGGGATGGATGGGATGGACAGGATGGACAGGGGTGGAGCGGCCCTTGGCTGGAAACTGCAGGACAACCTATACTCAGACACTCTTACGTAGTGAGGCAGGCAAGGAGAGTGGGGTGGGAATAAGCTCAGTGACAACGGATTCTAGATAAATAAAAACCGAATTAATGCTATTTTATCACCCTGGGCATTTAGCCAAAAAGATAACTGGTTTAAAAAAACAGGGAGAAGCACATTTACTTTCTCAAAAGACAAGAAAAATAAGCATAATGGCATGATCTAAAACATTAAATTCTGGAACTCTCTGCTTCTCGAGTTCTAAGAAGTCACAAATACAATACCTAAATAAGCAAAGAGAACTCAAAATTCTCTCTCTCTCTCTCTCTCTCTCTCTCTCTCTCTCTCTCTCTCTCTCACACACACACACACACACACACACACTTCAGAAACATCTCTGTTCCCATGCTATAAACAGCCAACTGGAAGACAGACAATTAGACATGTTTCTGCCCACTCCACTGACACACAGTCATGCAACTCCGATCTCTCTCCCTGGCAGTTCCCACTATTTAAGCTTGTGGCCAGTGTCTGAGCTGATGATGTGTGTGCAGACATGGTGTGCATCACTTCAGCACAGGCTCTCCACTCCTGAGAGCTCCGCAGCTCTCTGCTCTCTACCAGGAGGCCAGCAAGGAGAGGCAGGGGCTGCCTGGCAGTACTGGGCTGGGACAGCAGGCAGACAGCACGACAAGCAGACAATCTACCTCTCTGTGAAGGAGAAGGAGGAGATTCTGACTTCCGATAATGTTGCATCTTTGAGCCTAAGTTGGGTGGAGAAAGAGGCAACAGCAATACATTTAACGCAGGCCAGTGGCCACCACAAGGAAAAGAATGGAGTCGAAGCAGGAGCGACAAGGAAGAGGAGGGAAGTGCAATTTTATAAGAACTGCAAACACGAGGGTGGGAACTTGGCTCTGATTACCAAACAAGCAATTACATGGAAGAAAACTGGATAGTGGCTGCATGAGAGGTTCAGAGCACTTGCTGCACTTCCAGAGATCCTTGGTTTGGCTCCCACCACTCACAGTGGCTCACAACTGTAGGTAATTCCAGTTCACGGGTGGCGGTGGGGGGTGGATGCCCTCGTGTGGCTTCTGAAGGCACCAGGAATGCACTTGGTGCACAGACATACATGCAGGTGAAACACTCATACAAACAAGATAAATAAATCTAAAACAAAAAAGTTGAAATCTCTACTATAATGTTTTTAAAGATGACTGAATATAGCTCCAAAGGATAGCTTTCAAAATGAAAACATGAAAGTAACAGGAAAAGAGCCTTCTGCTCTGCTCAGTGCAAATCCTCTTCTAACACTGAGCACTCTCTGAAGATGAGACAAGCTCCTTCAGAACCTGCTCACATGACAGGAAGTCCTCAAGGAAGGGGACCACAGAAGGATGCTGCAGACCAGACCCCCAGGAGGGAGCTAAGTGCACTCTAAGAGCAGCGATCCTTGCTGTCCTCTGAGCTGTAAGTGCAGGCAGGGTGCTCACACTGAGAAGGGTGGTGGGCAGGGCCGAGGCCCATGTCCACAGTTGATTAGGTGATGAAGCTGAAATCCAAAACACCTCCATCCTCTACAGGTAATTAAGGAAGAAGATTTCTAGGAATGAGCACCTAGAACAGAAAACCTGCTCTCTCCAGTCTGATGCCTTTATGCAGATGTTCCCAGGAGCAGCACGTTGGTTGGTTTGTTTCTAAATGGACAGATGACTCTAGCTTGAAGTGCAAATACAGGGCAGGCAAACACTGAAGAGTGGCAAGAGAAACGAGTATCTGAAGTCACACTGCTTACAATTTAAAATTGCCTCCAGAACGTCGATAGAGCGGTGCTTCAGGACCAGTCGATAGCAGTCTGAATGCAATGCTCTTGTGTGCAAATGACAGTATTACTTAACTCCTGTAGTGAAACAGTCCTTAATGAGTCACTGCAGTGACAGCATTCTGTTAGCCTTTCATAAAGATCAATGGACACAACTCTTCAGACCTAAGCAAGAGCTTTTCAAGTTAGTAAGTGGAATTTCCTTTTAATTAAGCATCTTTATACTTAAAAAATAAAACACAGAATGAATCACTTCTCAAGCTTTGAAAATAGACAAACTAAACAAAAAGATTTAGAAATCCCACAAGCCCTGCTACTGAGCTGGTCATCAGTTTTCATGGCAGGAACTCCCAGAACTCACACCAGAAAATCAGGCTGACCTTCCACGGGCAGAGAGAAAAAGAGTACAGCAGGAAATGGCAGGAAACAGACACCCAACTACATCACAGACTCAGAGAAAGTTATAGCGAGTGATCTGAATGATGGAAACACAGAAAAGGTAAAGTATGGCTTTGCCACCCAGAGTCTGTTGGCAGTCAGTGAAGGGAACTGGGAACCACCTTTTACAATGCTTCCCTACCTCACAAGCAGAGTGGTTTTCATTCACAAATGCAACCACTTCAAGTCTGAAGGAGACTAAGTGACTATTTTACAGGACCAGAGCCACACGTTTTTCAAAAGGGCCTTAAATTACCCAAGAATCACAGAGAGGAAGCTTGGTCATGAAGTGTTTCCTAAGGTAAAAGCTGCTCTGCTCACTGTCTCAAAACTGACTCCCAGAGGAGAATTCAAACAGGCTGTTCTGAGACTGTCAAATAGTACAAAGTAATGAAAGTTATAGGAAAATAATAATTATCAACAGAGTAGGTGAATTACAGTACCACATTAACAGAAACCGAAGGCCCCGGCTCCCTACACCTAACTAGCAAGCTGCCGATTCTGAGCAAAACTAATACCCAAATTTTATTATATGTCACAGTTAATTTTCATAAAAATAATGGTTCAACTAGGCCCAGGCTTTAGTTTCCATTATAAATTATAAATTCATAAGTTCCCTGAATAAGGAACTTACATGCATGTCCTTCCACTCAGTTTTTCTAGTCTTCTAATTTTTTCCAACAAAGAAAAGTGCTAAAACACAGGACTGAGAAAAGATTTTGTTTTCTAGAAGGAATCAATCATAATTTAAAAATCCAGTGAGTTACAATATTAAAAATACGCTTTGTCCTACATACTACAGAATCCCATTTAAAGGTACATTCTTGATGAACCATTCACTTGACACAGAAGAGTGCAAACGTAAATTTTTCCTGTTTTCCCGAATGAGTTTGGGTGCACTTTTGTTCTTCTTTACTTGAGGGGCAGGGGAAGAATTGTCAAATACTTAATTCATGAATATCTCATCTTCAAATCAATGCTTCTTCATACACATGACACCTTCACAGGAAAGTACAGAACAAAGTAGTACTAGGGTCCAAAGTTTGGAAGAAGCAGAGACATTTCACAGGAACTAGAGTCTTTTTTTTTTTTTAAGGTTTATTTATTATGTATAGTGTTCAGCCTGCATATATGCATGCAGGCCAGAAGAGGGCACCAGATCTCATTATAGATGGTTGTGAGCTACCATATGGTTGCCGGGAATTAAACTCAGGTCCTCTGGAAGAGCAGCACGAGCTCTTAACCTCTGAGCCATCTCTCCAGTCCCAACTAGAGTCTTTTGAAATGACTCAGATGGTGATGCTTGATACAGTGATAATCTTCCTAGACCATCCTAGCCAGCAGCTGGAATATGAATTTAACAGTACTTATACTGCCCTTCCAGATCTAATGACCTCAGGGCACCATCTACAGACTCCAGAGGAAAAGGGACAACGGTTCCCACCGAGGCTCTTATCGCCATTCTTCCACTGAGAAGGGAAGGAGGCACTCCAATAATGCCTATGTCAAAGGACAACTTGCCTCAACACTTTTCAGTCAACTCTGCAAGAATGTGGGCATCAATCTAAATACCAGTAGTGAAATAATATATAATCGATGGATAGGAATGTTTGTTCTGAGAACAGCTCACGATATGTATTCTAAAAACTCTAAGAACCCCAGCTTGGCCTTGAACTCCTGATCCTCTGGCTTCTGCTTCTGAAGTCATATAATTAAAGAAAGCTGTGTGCCACCAGACCAGCTCAGAGAACCCAGACTTATTTATGTATGTGAGTAGGTCTGTGGGGCAGGGAGGAAGGAGGAGATGGAGTGGAGGAGAGACAGAAGGAAGAGGTGGAGGGACTGACTAGGACGAACTGTGAAAAGCTCTTCTTCCTAATAGACTGCCAACTAGTAAGAAAAGAAACGGTGACATTTCAAATCAATATTCCTAACAGCAATAATGATTCCAGCATGGATCACCAGCAGATGCTAAAGCAAGTGAGTGGGGTTTAGAAGAGAGAAAGCTTCCACAGTCCCGCTGGTCTGCCACAAATTACAACAGGAATGGAGCTGACCATGATCACAGCTGGCAAAACTCTAATTTAGAGTGAAGAAACCTGACAGAGAACATCACTCCAACCAAGTGACTGCAGACTCTAACGTCATTAACAGCACGACATGTGTCAGCTGCCATGACAGTCGGAGTGGATACAGCTTCACTTCTGTAGTATTCCTACTAAAAAGAATACGTCTAATCAAATCATGAGAAACTGCCTCAAACTGAGGAGCCAAGCTAAGGCCTAACTTATCAAAAATGGCAGTGTCAGCAAGAACATTGAGAGAGAACTTTCCTAGGTTTGGAGAACTATGAAACCTAAATATATTATCTTGTTGCAAGAACCATAACTGCAGAGCCTGGTGGCCTTTACAGAGAGTTAGGCTACCCTGTGACTTTCATAGGGATTCTAGGCTTCCATGAGGACAGACTTGACCTTCGGAAGCATACACCTCAGCATTCAGAGTAGAAAGAACCATGACAGTGAGTGTGAATGATTCCGGAAATGAACGGCAGGAACCGAACAAGAAACATGTTGGACTGGGAGGGGACACAGAGTTCTCTACACGGTCCCTAAAGCTTGTCTATCAACAGGAACACAAAATGAGCCTCACACACACACACCTCTCACATTGCAAGCGACCCCTTGTCTCTAGAGCCCGGTGGACTCGGGCAGTCCTGAGCACAAAGCCACGCCACTGCCCCTTCTTACCTTTCTAACAGATTGTGGATTGCTTTGAAGAGCAGCGTCCTACATTCATAGGAAAGGCCATTTTCCCAGAGTCCTTCTTCCACAACTGAAAAGAAACAAGAAAAAAGAAAAAAAAAAGAACCAGTAAAAAGGACATCCAAATAAAAAGAAACTTTGACACATTTTTCTAAAGCAAAGTTAATGAACTAATTCAACGGATTTCATCTCAATCGCAGAGGGAACCGAAAGGGGAAGGTAACTGCTGTCCCACCATAGGCTAAGGTGGGAATGAAGGAAAAGAGAATGGTCATGGAGCCACGGCACTCCCATCAGCCCCTCACTCCGTCCTTCAGAACTGAGCCACTGTTAACACTGAGAACTTTCCCAGGTCTCCGGGATTAACTGTGAGGCATTTCTACTTAAAAATAACAAAGGTGTCATAAAGTTAATTGCTAGACCAAGGAAGCCATTCCCAAAAGTATCTGAATTATACACAGTTGTTTAATGAAAATATACCTAGATGGAATTATAAAAAATTTGGACAGATTGCTAAAAATTAATTCTTGCTACACTATTAAATTGCTTCCTGGACTTATAATCTTATAAACGCTTAACATCTGAGGGAAACAGCATGCTTGCTTTGAAGTAAGTTATGCCATGGACCCACAAGTAACTCCAAAAGAATTCAATGCCCATGAAGTCCTAAAATTCTTTTTTCTTTTCCTAACTGTATATTGGGGGTGGGGGAGACCAAAAGAGATAATTTCCTTTTAAGTTAAATTAGCTTGACTTAAGATGGGGGAAAAAAGGACAGGCACTTGGGAGGCAGAGGCAGGTAGAATCTCTTTGAGACTCAAGGCAGCCGAGAGTGCTTCATCCTATTTGATGCTGAGGTTCAGGGCAGTGTTGGACATGGTGAGGCAGCTAGACTATGGAGTAGGTTTGGGTTCTCATGAATGAGAGGGAAACCTACAGACTGGGGACCACGGCAATGGTCACAAAGTGGGTAGGAATACCTGCAGGTACTAGGCTTTCTCTTCATAAGTCCTACAAACTATTCAGTGATAAATATAACATTTTAAATCTAGACCCCAAGCTTCCCAGTTAAATATTAGTTCAGTATGAATAGAAAAATAGGAGGAAAACTGGTTCATAGGCTATCTTTATCCATTTAAACACTTTTGGTATCAGAAGATAAGGCACAAGAAACCAAATAGATCTGTATGTAGAGTAAATGAGTGGAAAGTGTCAATCAAAGAATTCCTAGATGCAAACACTCTCCTCCTGCTATTTGAAGTGTTACTGCCGAACTAAGAACGGCAACTAAAGTAAACTCTGCCGCAGCTACTGTGTGCAGACACACACTCTTGGCACAGGGTCACCTCACTGGGGTTGTAAAGCTAAACCCAGAATCTGTTTAAAGTGCTGTCGCTTAGTTCTTTTAATATCCTCATTCAGATAAACTGTAAAAGTACTAGATGGTTTTTACAAGAAATTATTCTATAAAGGAAATTTTAAATAGCAATAATCACTGCTTAGTATCCAAATACTCAAGATCTTCAGTTTATAACTTTTCCCAACTTTTAAAACACTGCGTCTTGCAGAATTAATATGCTTCTTTCAAAGAAAGGCCATATAAGAGGTTCCAAGTGTCCATGTGACAAAATATCAAAGTAGCAGACACTCAGTGACTTGGAGTTTCTCAGCAGACACTGATCTGTTCCATAAGCAAAACTAATGATGGGGAGATGCTGGAGAGGGTGAGGAAGACAGACAGACAGCAGCACTCAGCTCCTGCATCCATCCTCACCGCGCCCGCACAGTCTAAACCAGAACACTTTCAAAGAATACAGGTTCCCTCTGAGCTTTGATACATAAGTCTCTTTAATGTATCACACTGCAGCAACAGCTGAAATGAACATCTACACATCAGAAACACTTCTTCCTCCCCTACTGCTTTTTAACCTTGGGCATCAGAACTACTGAAACCTATTATCTAGAACATTGAGTTCAGTGAGCACATTGGCCGCTGCAAACACTGGAGGGGGAGGGGCACTAGTGGGAAATAGAAATCCTCATTCAGCCACTAAAACTACTGAAAAGGAAATTTTGTTCAAACCCCACAAACGCAAACAGACTAAGAAGCAAGGCTCAAGAGAGGACTGTCCCTTGTTAGATTGGCTGTGACACGGATCTAAAGGGAGTCGTGCCCCCCCCCCCCCGTCTTTGTTTTCAACTGTGCTGTTCAATGCATAAAACTGTAATTAAAACTCAAACTTTCCAATTCTCACCTCTACTCCCTGACAACGGTAAAATAAGCAGACACTGCAATAAGACAACATCAATTTCACGATGGACTGTACCAAATAATACTTGAGATAGAGAATTTCTGACATATCTGATTTCTTAAAAAATTGACTTAACAAAAAATTGAGTAACAAAGTAGCATAATGTCACATTAATTCTGAAATATAGCATCATACCCATAAAAAATCCAATTACACACAGTATCATTGACTGATCACCATTTTGCTGTCATTGATTGCCTTGTAAAATCTATTGGAAGTCATTAATAACTAAATGAACTTATTTATATCAAATCCAACGCACTCGGTACACTGCTCTCTTGAACTGCTCACGGCTGTAGAACATTTGGTTTGACTTAGCAAATCTATATCAGAAATGCATTTAGCTTTTCCACTGTCGATGCATCAGTCAACTAAGGACCAGAGGATAGAGTATCAGAACACAGACACAGAAGTGCTGTTTGCTCTGACCTATTTACAACGTTAAAGGACTGCAACCATGATAATGCTCAGCAGACAGAAGCCTGGCTGTGACGTGTAATTTTTACCAGGCTAACGTTTTCCTAAGGAGTCTCTAACAGCATGGGTCCTCTGCCAGTTGCAGGATAACCAGAATTTTAATGAAGGTTTCTGCTCAGCACTGGCAGCTGAGACATGACCCACGTTAGCATTTCAATAGATCACAGGACTCATGTAAAGCCAGTAAATTTTCTACTAAGGAGGTCAGAGAATTCGATTTCTGGATACATTGAGCAAGACCTTCCGAAGACAGCTGTGCAGAAAACAGCCCCATGTTGCTGTGATTGCTCACACTAGAAGAGAAACAAGTGTGGCACTGACTTCCCAAATCCAAGCTCACCCCATTAACCACTCTTCTCAAGCATTTTAGAATGACAATTACCATTTTATTCCTATGCTCTTAATATACTCAAAAATAAATGGACAAAGATCTGGAAAGGCATCTCCAGCTTGGCAGTGACCTCTGGCTCCTGGGAAAGC
>CABHPQ010109005.1:0-10000 GCA_902168405.1 Peromyscus aztecus
GAAGGAAAGAAAGAAAGAAAAAAAAGGAGGTTCTAGAATATGAATAGATAAACAGCAGTGGTTGTGAGATGAGAGACTGATAAGAAAGAGATATCTTCAATATATGGGTTAAAAATTAAGATGAGAATAATTGAGAGTCCATTATTAGCAGAACCAGCAATTTACCATTCACCACCCTAATAGTTCATTCATGTCCCATTCTCCATCTTATGAATGGCTAGGAGGATTGGATAGAGAAAGGAAATATTTTCCATAATTATTACCCATTTTTTTTTCCAGACAGGTTTCTCCATGTAGTTTTGGTGCCTGTCCTGGATCTCACTGTGTAGACCAGGATGGCCTGGAACTCACAGAGATCTACCAGGCTCTGCCTCCTGAGTGCTGGGATTAAAGGCACATGCCACCACTGCCTGGCTAATTATTACCCATCCTTAAAATGAATTTCAGAGAGTCTATATGACTCCATCCCACCAGCATATGGCATTACAAATAAAGAATTGCTGGTGGATTAACTTGTGTGTTCATTCAAGAACTATTTAGTGAGAATCTAGTACATAGAACTTGAAAAGATATTTATGAAAAAATATGTCTTAATCTCTGTCATTAAGGACTAAAAGAAACAGAAAACATAACAAGAGAATTTTAATGAAAGTGAAAACAGAGTAGACACTGAAGGATACTGACAAGAATTTACCAGCAACCAACAGAAGACTAGAAACTGTGAGGTCAAATAAACAGAGAACTTCATGAAGAATTCATGAAAAAACAGATAATGGAATTAGGGTAAAAATGTAACAAAAACTAATGACTAAGGAATAAATAAGAAATGATAACGAATTAAGAAATAGGTCATTAAAATTAATTTGAAATAAGGTTATTTTGTAACCAAGATTGTAATAGAAGACTCTTTCTAAAATTCTAAACATTTGGACATTGAGCAATTGAGACTTTTGTTCATCACAGGTTCCTTGTGTATTATGCATACTGTTATTCATCAATGTTTAGGCAGAGTTTTCACACAAGGATAAACAAATTCCTCTGTGAATCTTTTTAGGTCAATAATGAATATGTTTGTATTATTTGAATCTCATGTATTCCTGTACAACAATATGTCATCCATTGTGACATCTGGGAAAATAACCTCTGTGTAATGTCTCCATTGTCCATTATCATTGCATAAAATAACTGATCATTTAATAATATTTTTATTTATTTTTTCCACATTTTACAGTGAATGTAACAGAAAAGTCAGGAAGTGTTTACGTTTAAAATAATCTATTTTTACTTCATTTCAGAGACATCATAAAGCTTTCTCTCATCCAAGCCTCCACCAGGTCTTGGGTTGTCATGAAAGCATCCAGCTCTTCCCTTGCTTCCTTCCATTCCTCACAGACCAGGTATTCTTAGACCCATGGCCTCAGCTAGCCTACTGAAGTATAATTCAGGGTGTATGATTCTGTTCCCTAAATGTATTTTCTTTCTTGGGGCCAGGTTCAATTTGAATTTTCTCTCTTATTCTGTGCTTTGATTGTCTTGGTAGGAACAGTATGTTTTGGCTCTAGAGAAAAACATCATTCTCTCAAGTGTACACAGACTGCATGTTGATTTGTCCTTTATAGAAATAAGCAATATTTTACTTTCAGCAGATAGACTAAGCGTTTTGATTTATGCAAATAAGCTACTTCAAATACATAAAACATAAGATATTGACCTCAATTCATCACTAGCGCATTTTCAGTGTAAAAGAAAAAATACAGAACCATGCTAATTTTCCCTTTAATTTCCTTTACAAGCCACATTTCTTTCCTGTCATTAGCTGCATTTATTCACAATGATGGCAGACTGTTTATGTTCAAGCAACATCAATACTTAAAAGAAAAACCAATTTTCAAAACCTTTTGCTAATTTTTTGAGGATTAAATGCTGTGAGTATGCCAGAGGCAACAAAATTATTATAGCTAGTACACAAAATGAAAACATATAGCTTACATCTCTCCCAATTAAAAATGGAATAAAATTCCATCATAGTTTCCCACAAAAAATAATGCTAATGTTGTCAAATGGTTCGGATGTATGTCAAAAATTTATATGCTCCATCTTGCTTAGAAGGATTTTATGCAGTAGTTATGGTATCCCCCTGTTACCTTAAAATCTGGTTCTTAGGAAGAACTTTGAAAGTTTGCCACAATGAAAAAAAATAAGCACAGTTAGAGAATTTTTTAGCAGACATTTTCAAGCAGGCATTTTTATGTACTTGACCAAGAAATTGATTTCAAACTAAAGAGTTTAGATTGTTTGGCCGTATTAGGTGCTAGAAGGCTGTCTTTGAGCCTCTACAACATTATATTGGCAGCATAGCATGACAGTCGGCATGTTCCATGGATAACTAAAACCATTTATGCCTTTTTCTCTCCAAAGCCTTATAGCACCATCCAGCATCTTGGAAGCTAATTAGCAAGAAGAACATTTCTTGGTATGTTGAAGCTTAGTTTTACTACATCTTGAAACCAAACTGTATGGCATTTTTAGAAAGCACATGGTATCGTTATTCCTTACAGTTCAATAATATTCCATTTTGTATATGTACCATATTTTATCATCCATTTATGAGTTGATGAACATCTACTTTGATTCCATTCCATAGCTGTTGTGGATAAAGAAGCAATGGACATAAATATACAAATATCCATGTCATAAGTAGTGGTGGGAATACACAGCAGAGCTAGAGCAATTACTTGATATCTGGGAAGTAGAAGACAGAAGAGAACAGATTCCAAGCATTTTGGGGGCTTAGTTCTAGTAAATTGAAGCCTGTGATGCATTTTTTTATTTTGTCTGATGACCTATCTTGGAGAAGACCTTACTCTGGGTAACTGCACATCTGATCTGTTGGTCTTCAGTGATATAGAAAACAACTGAGCAAACCATGGAGAGAAAGTCAGTGAACAGCATTCCTCCATGGCCTTTAAGTAATTTCCTGTTTCCAAGTTCCTGCTCTACTTAAGTTCCTACCTTGACTTGCCTCAATGATATCGACTATTACCTGGAAGTGTAGGTGAAATAAACCCTTTCCTCCCCAAGTTGCTTTTGGTCATAGAGTAATTTAGCAACAGAATCTCTGATTAAGACAGGTGAAAAGACCTTCAAGTTGAGATATCATTCATTCTTCTTCATGTAGTTTTGAGACTGGACACTGCTTGGAAGCATACAGCAGAGCTGATGTGACTTCAGGTGCATCACTTTGGGAGACAAGTGGAGTTGACATGTCCCACTGCTAATATTAACTCAAAGCCTCTCTGTAAATTTCCTTTGCCATTGACAAGTATTTATAGAAACATGCCTTGAGATTATGTAAATTTTCTGAGCCTGCTGACTCATGCTGTTGCTCACTTGATCATTTATCTGTATATTCTCTCTAGGAATTTATTACTTTAATATGGTAATGTTGATTTTCGATTCAATCATTGTTTATATATGAACTAAAATTTTTAAATGAAAACTCATCAGATTTCCCTATCCTCTATTATGTATTTGCCTCTTAAGTATTTATTTGCATGAGTATACATTTATGGAATTTAAAAAATCATGTGATTTACTATTCACGGAAAATTTCATGTATTCATGCAATGTTTCTTGAGCATAACAGTCTCCATTTCCCACAATATCCAAATACATCTCTCTCAGAACCTCATATCCTCTTGTGTTTATCTACCCATTTTATTTGTTTATTTATTTATTTGTTTATTTATTTATTTATTTATTTATTTATTTGCTCTTCTAATTTTAAACCATTGGATAGAATTAGTTCTGCCAATATGTATATGGATGTGGGATCATTCACTGTGGTGTGGACAATCTATCAATGGCCTTATCCCAAAGACTGTGACCCACTCACCCCTAGCAGCCATCAACTGCCTATAGCTCACTGGTTAGAAGTAGTGCCTTTTGCCAGCAGTTGATCTCAATCCTCAGGGGAGTCTTTGCCCTGGAGGAGATGGAAATGGGGGGTGGGCCGGGGGGAGGGGGGCAGGGCGGGAGGAGGGAGAACGGGGGAATCTACGGCTGATATGTAAAGTTGAATTATATTGTAAAATAAAATAAAATAAATTAATAAAAAAAGAAGTAGTGCCTTTGAAGCTCCTCTTTACTCCATGCTGTAATTTTTAGCTAACTTGATCTTTTGCAGATAATCATAGCTCAAAAATTTTGTGAATACATCTGTGCAATATCCTTGTCATGTCCTGGAGTCATTATTCCCTATTTTCTGCTCTGGGATTCTTTCTTCTCCCTCTTCCACAATTTTCCCTGAGCAATGTTGAAAGAATGATATAAATATCTAATCTACAGCTGAGCACTCATACTCATTTGTTCTCAGAAATTTGAACAATTATGAGTCTCTGCTTGAACTCTGTTAACCACTGCCCTATGTAATCAAAAGATTCTTTGACCAAGGTTGATAACAGCACAAATGTATCAACACAAATATCTAAGAGGCAGCTTTACAATGTGATCATTTAGCAAAATGTCAATAGTAGTTGCCCAGTTCAAGGGCCTATGATTTTCCTAGCCATACGTTTGACCATGAGTCTTTTAACAAACATAAAATCCAATTACTTCCTATGGACCAGCCATAAATTACAACAAAAGAACACAGCTGATTATTCCCATAAAGAATCATGCCACTGGTGCACCAGTGGGACATCTTGTCTGGCAGCACAGCATTATGGCTTGCATGGTCCCTTGATGGAAAACACCAATTATGCCTTTTTCTTGTCACAGCCTTGTACCACTATCCAGCACCCTGAAAGCTAATGAGCAGGGAGAGCATTTCTTGCTCTGTTAAAAATTAACTTTAGTATGTCCTGCAACCAATGTATACGGCATTTTCAGAAAGTTCATGGTATCAGGATATTTATAGTTGAATAATTTTCCAATGAAAATGTGTACCACATTTTTATAATTCATTCATCAGTTCATGGACATCTAGGTTGTTGCATTTGATGTTTTGGTAAAAACAGCAATGACCATAGATGCACAAATATCTCTGTAGTAAGATGTAAAGTTTTGGGGTTATATGCCCAGGAGTGATATAACTAGATTCTATAGCTGTTCTATGTTTATACAGTTGAGAAATTTTCAGAATGACTTCTAAAGTGCCTTCACTGGTTTACACTTTCACCAACAGTGTATAAGAGTCACTTTCCTCACATCCACAGTAGCATTTGCTGCTATTTATATTGATGATGATGGTCATTTCAATGTGTAATGTAGATTAAAAACCTAAATTAAATCTGCATTTCTCTGATGACCAAGGATGTTGAAGACTTCTCAAAGTGTTTACTAGCTACTTGTAATTATTCTTTTGAGGATTTGTATTAAGTTCAATAGTTGACTTTTTATAATTGGAAGATTGTTTTCTTGATGTTTAATTTTTGAGTTCTTATAATTATTTGAGAAAGAAGCTCCATGACAGAGGTATAGCTGAAATATACTGTTCCCAGTCTGTGTGATACATCTTTACTCAATTGACAGTTTTCCTTCTTTTTTTTTTTTCCTGTACAAAACCTTTTTGTTTTCATGAGTTCCCATCTGATAGTTGTTGGTCTTTTTTCCTGCACTATTGGAGTCCTATTTCAAAAGTACTTACCTGTGTCCATAACTTGAAGTGTACTTTCTATTTTTTAAGACACTAGTTTCAAGACCTTATCCTGAGCTCTTTGATCTATATGTAGAGTTTTACGCAGGGTTAGGTAGGCTCTTTGTCTCCCTCCATATTGAAATATGTTTCCTGTGTCATTTTGAAGATATATTTTTTTCCAATATTTATATTTGACATTTTGTCAAAAATCATATAGGTGGAATTTCATAGACTTACATTTGGGTCCACCATTCAATTCCATTATTCTATATTTTAATTACAGTGTCCCTGTAGTACAATTTGAAATCAGGTGTGGTGATACCTCCTGCAGTATTCTTTGAGTTTACGAATACTTCGCCTACACTTAGTCATTTTTGCCTCTGCATAAATTTGGAGATTGTGTTTTTAATATGTGTGAAGATAGGCCTTTGTGTTTTTATTGGGATTGTATTGACTCTTGGTGGGACAGTCGTTTTTCATGACTAGTTTTTACTGTCCATAAGCATGGAAAATCTCCATCTTCTTGTGTTTTCCTTAATTTCTTTCTTCAGTATCCCAAAGACAGTTTATATTCATGTAAGTATAAAAAACAATATATACTTTGTTTAGGTTCTAATATGGAAATAGCCAATGGATGGTCAACATACCTAAGTACAAAAGATTTCACTTTCGCCCTCTCATTCAAGCAAACAGATACTTAATTTTATATCCTGGTCAATTCATTATTTGTGGATTTTTTTCTATTTAGCACAATCAGAGGGAGCAGGGAAATATGTATTGAAAAAACTCTGCAAAGTCATTTTGGTATCACCTCAGTCATATGATTGAAATATTTAAGCACTGAAATCATATGGCTGTTAGGGTTTAAAAAATTCTAAAAATTAGCCGGGCGGTGGTGGCACACGCCTTTAATCCCAGAACCCCGGAGGCAGAGCCAGGTGGATCTCTGTGAGTTCGAGGCCAGCCTGGGCTACAGAGTGAGTTCCAGGAAAGGCGCAAAGCTACACAGAGAAACCCTGTCTCGAAAAACCAAAAAAAAAAAAAAATCTAAAAATTCTAGAGAAGCTCAGGTGAAAGTAATTTTGTAAGGAGGAAAATAAATGGGAATTCTATTACACAGAAATTGTAAAAACATAGTGGATCTGGATTAAACTTCATTTTATAACTTAATATCCTCTTAGACATTTCAGTTGAAAATTATATGTAAAATATACGAATATCTGCAATATAACATATTGTTAAGTAAAAAGTGAATAATAGTGACTTAGCAGAAAAAAAAACAAATTCTAACTTACTTCAGTTCTTTGTTCTTTTAATCATGAAAAACATTACCTAATGAACTTCATTGTAACATTTTCCAACATATCTACCATAGTATTTTACTTACAGAGTTTTTTTTTTTTTTTAAAGATTTTATTTGTAATCATGTATATCTGTATCTGAACAGAGTGTGGTTACCTAAAGGGGCAAGAAAAGGGACACTCATCCCCTGCAGTTGGAGTTACAAGAGGTTGTAATCTACCTGATATGAGTTCTTGAATCCAATTCTGTGTTCTCTGAAAAACAGAAATGTGCAGAACTCCAATCCTGATCCTACTTACCTATATTCAACTCTCATGACTTCCTGGTGTTCCTTTTCCTCAGAAAAATACCCTCTTCCTACATTGACTTTTATATCCATAAATACACTTGCAAGTTTTGCTTTTAAATTATTATTTTTAATTAATCTGGGGTCATGGTCCAGTAAATAAAATATTTGCTGTATAAGCATGAGAGCCTGATTTCATATCCCCAGAACCCATAAAAAGAAGGGCACAGTAACATGTTTCTGTAATTTCAGAATTCCTATGATGAGATAAGAGGTGAAGACAGGATAGTGTCTAGAAGTTCTGGGCATATGCAGGTGTCCTGGCATATGTAATTGTGAACAATAAGAGAGATCCCTCCTCAAACCAGGTGGTGGATGACAAGTAACACTCAAGGTTGTTCTCTGTCCTCCACATGAACGGTGATATACCCACAGATTCATATCCACACACAGAAATGTGCACACATACTCACATACATAAAAGTAAACCAAAATAATCTTTAACTATCCACTAAATGATTTATTTTTAGATTTAAAACTAAGTATACATGTGAACACGAGGATATCTAAATACCTACCATTTGCGTGCTAGTAAGCATAGATAATTCTGAAAACGTTGCACATTAAACTAAGGAAAACATCTTTAGCTATCTGGGCAGCTAATACATGTGAATACACATATAGATATTATATATTGATATAATACAAATAAATACACACATTTAAGATAAAACATGAGTTTTGTCATTTTGATTTAGGCTAATCTCATTCAACATGATGATATGCAGATGCACCTATTTTCTTTCAGTGACACAATGCTTCTTTTTTAAGGTTGAATAAAGCTCCGTTGTATCAATACAAATGTTTTATTTTCCAATTCACCTGTTGATGTATGTCTAAGCTGTTGTGATGAGTGTTGCAATAAACATGGATGTGCGATTATCTCTGTGGCATGCTAACTTTGAGTCCTTCTGCTGTATACCAGGGAATGATACGACACAGAACAACTTCACAGTTGCAGATATATAACTTAGCATTACTCCTCTACCACACACTAAAAAAGAGCTTATTATAGCATTAATGTTTTAGCATCTACAAGTATTCACATTTCTGCACAAAGAGATGAATATATCTGTATGTATGTGTATATATGCACTCATATAATCATTCTTTTATTCCAATGCACAGTCATATTTCCCATGTGCAAATGACTCAAAAGTGAAAGGTAGTTGGGATATACCCACACGTGCCCTCTGACTACTTCCACATTAGAGCTATTCCCTTCTCATATCCAGTATTGATGTTTTTGAAGGAAAAAGAACTACCTCAAAATCCATTTTAAAAGACAGAATCCATGGAACTGGACCAGGCCCTCTGGATAAGTGAGACAGTTGATTAGCTTGAACTGTTTGGGAGGCCCCCAAGCAGTGGAGCTGGGAGCTGTCCTTGGTGCATGGACTGACTTTTTGGAGCCTGGAGTCTGTCCTGGGACACTTTTCTTAGCCTTGGTGTAGGGAGGTTGAGACTGGACCTGCCTTGGCTGAATCTACCAGGCTGGGCTGACTCCCCAGGGGAGTCTTTGCCTTGGAGGAGGTGGGAATGGGGGTGGTTTGGGGGGAAAGGCTGGGGGAGTGGAAGGAGGGAGGATGAGGGAATCGTGGTTGATATATGAAATTAAGTTAATTATAAAATAAAAATATTAAATAAAAAGACAGAATCTTTCAATTTAAAGAACTTTAAAGGAGCACTGTTCAATTTTGAACTTCTTCCTTGTATTTCCTTGTTCTGTATATTCTTACTGTTAAATAATCATCTTCCTTGTATTTCCTTGTTCTGTATATTCTTGCTGTTAAATAATCAGACCAAGTCAGGAAGATAACCATGTCAAATGGCAAAACAATAGCTCCATTTCTGAGAAACAAACACCCTTGTAGAGAAAAGGTTAAGACATTTTCAGAAGACAGACTTTGCCTTTAGAACAAAGCTTGCTCTGCATCAGAGTCGGCTGATTCCTAGAACCCATCTATCTCAGGAATGAATTATAGGGCAGGTAGTTCTACGATTAATTTCCTGGGACTGGAAGTGGTTGTAGAAGCTAAAAGTTAAGACCAAAGGTTACCATTCACCAAAACAGAAAGCAAAAGAAAACCCAAGCTGTGGATTTAAATATATCCCAGTACATGGAAACAGTGATTAGAGCTGTGTAACACATTCTGTGTGATAAATGAGTAAATGCTGCAACTTCCCAGAAACAGTATTACATTTTAAAGAAGACTTTTATATAAAAAATTCTTGACTTCAGAATAAACCCTTTTTATCATAACTCTACTATTGTTTTATAAATTTAGCACAAATACTTTTTTTCCATTAAATGCCTAGACCCTTAATAAAATGCACTGAAATAATACCTACACACAGAGACATTTAAAGAGTTTTTATATCTTAATGTAAAAAACATATAAACATATCTTTTTAAAATCTATATATATTTAAAATAGAATCTTGTGGTTTGTTTTTAATAAATTATTTTCAAATCATTTATTTGTACAGAAAATGAGAACTATTTGGGGGGCACAATATCCAGTATGTCAGATTAAAGCTCAAATCTACTAAGATAGGTTTAATGAAAATATAAATATTTCAGAATGTTAACAGGAATGTTAGAGTATGTGATTGGTTATAAATGTTTTAGATTTACTCATTTTTTATTGTTTGAGTGTATGTATCGTGTGTGTGTGTGTGTGTGTGTGTGTGTGTGTGTGTGTGTGTGTGTG
>CABHPQ010109007.1:0-12146 GCA_902168405.1 Peromyscus aztecus
ATGACAGCAAAGTATAATGATATGTGTATGAAAATGCCGCAGTGAATTGGGTTAATATGACTGCTAACTAAAACCAATTATATTTTTTAAAGAATTACAAAGAAGCCTCAATTTTCCCCCAAAGATAGTACAGTATGAAGTGTTCTCAGACTGCTGTGCAAATAAGTCATGCCGACAACAAAATAAAACAGGAGAAAAATATGCTTACATGTTTCTTTTTTAAAAAATGGAAGTACAAAGAGGAAAGCATAATATAGATGATAATTAGGAAATGATCAATACTCAGAATGTAGCAAAAGCCTTAGTTAGCTACAAAGGCAGTCTCCTAAAGAGATAGCTGCACTGACCTGGTAAATCTGAACTCTCCTGTAGATAGAGCAATGGGCATTGACTTGAGATTTGATCCTATTAATTAATCCATGAGGGAGCCAAGGAGATATTACAGATTGTTGAAAGAGAATGCGGAGCACAAACATGTTTGCAGATCAGTTTTTTGAAAGCTCCTGCAAATAAGGAAAGCTTACTTTTCAGCAGGGGCATAGGGAAGTCAGTTGAATGGCTACCAAGCAGGAAAGAATCTATCTTTAGACAAAAATAATTTGGTGTCTCTCTCAGTTATCATCTATACTTGCAACATTGTAAATCAGCAGACAGCAAAGAGAAGAATGAAATCAGAAAGCCCAGGTTTATTGTGTAGGTAGTGCACAGTCTCCCTTGGAACCACAGATTATTTTCCCCACAGTTGTTCTTTTTATGATAAAAAGTACCGGCAAAGAAGGATTATTCATAATCACAAAGCAAAGCTGTTCTCTGCTTTGGCTGATTCTTTATGAGGTTTGGGTAACCATGTTAATTGATCTTACAGACCTCTTTGAATTTGTTTTGGTGTGATTTACTAAGTATATAACTTGGGAAGCTTAGAAACTCCATTAAAATCAGCCAAATGATAAAAGATAAGGTATGTGAAGATAAATGCAAAGGGATAAAGAAAGCAGCTCATGAGGGCTGAATGAATACAGGAGAAAATCATCATTAAAATGGTACTATTGTGCAAGTCTCCGCAGACAGCATCAGCTGCTCTGAGTTCGTGACAGCAATAGCCACATCGTGTCTAGAAGAAAGTACTTCACAGTGCTCCTCCACATCCTACAGACTCTTACATTCTTTTCACCTCTCCTTCCTCTGTATTTCCTGAGCCTTAGAGGCAGTACAATTAATATACATGCCCTGTTGAGGGATAAGCACCCGGTCTCTTATTCTCAGTATGTTGACCAGTTACGCATATCTTTACTGACTGTTCTTCACTGGAAAAAAAAAAAAATCAACACAGCCAAAGTACTTGCAGAGACAATGTACTGGCTGGTTTTGTTTGTTAACTTGACACAAGCTAGGGTCATGAGAGAGAAAGGAGCCTCAGTTGAGGAAATGACTCCATGAGATCCAGCTGTAGGGCATAACTAATGACCAATGGGGGAGGTCCCAGACCATGGTGGTTGGTGCCATCCCTGGGCTGGTTGTCCTGGGTTCCCTAAGAAAACAGGCTGAGCAAGCCAGGGGAAGCAAGTTAGTGAACAGCACCCCTCCACGGCCTCTGCATCATCTCCTGCCTCCAGGATCCTTCCCTACTTGAGCTCCTGTCCTGCTTCCTTTGATGATGAACACCAATGTGGAAGTGTAAGTCAAATAAACCCTTTTGTCCTCATCTTGCTTTTTGGTCATAGTGTTTTGTTGCAGCTATAGTAACCCTAACTAAGACAGACAGGATAGATGATCTCAGTGTAACATGAATTGCTAAACGGTCTTATTAATAGAAAACCCTGAGCCAGATAGTGGGGTGAGAGCTGAAAGATCAGAGAAACAGAACAAGCCACAGCCAACCTCACCTTAGCAACTCCTCAGCCTCCTGAGCAATAGGATTAAGGGTGTGTGCCACCACTGTCTTGCCTCTATGTCTAATCTAGTGGCTGGCTCTGTCCTCTGATTCCCCAGATAAGTTTATTAGGTACACAATATATTGGAGTACACAATATATCACCACATTTCAGGCTCCCACCTTTACTAAGGAGCTATTGGAAGAAAATAGCTGTGTGGAGAAAGGTCATTCTTTTTTGAGTGTGTAGTCACTGGTATGGTTCCCTTGTTCTAGTGGATGGCCCCATACCCATATACATCCAAAATTTCTTTCAAAGTTCAAATTTTTCTAAAGTTTTCAAAGTCCTTTTAAAATTCCAAAATCTCTGTAAAATCCCAAAGTTTCTTAAGTACGGGTTCCTTTAAAAATCAAGAAATAATTTATATACTCTTGTAGCTAGAGTTTTCCTGCCTGGCCCATGGTCAGGACAAATCTCTGCCACCCACCAGTCCCACAGCTGCTCAGACCCAACCAAGTAAACACAGAGACTTATATTGTTTAAACTGTTTGGCCTAATGGCTCAGGCTTCTAGCTATCTAGTTCTTACATCTTAAATTAACCCATTTCTATAAATCTATACCTTGCCATGTGACTCGTGGCTTACTGGCATCTTCACATTGCTGTTTGTCATGGCGGCGGCTGGCAGTGTCTCTTGCTCAGCCTTCCACTTCCCAGAATTCTCTCCTCCTTGTCCTGCCTATACTTCTTCCTGCCTGACCACTGGCCAATCAGTGTTTTATTTATTGACCAATAAGTAACATGTTTGACATACAGACCATCCCACAGCATACTCTCTTCAAAATGAAAGAGCCAGGGAGCAGTTAAAACCAGATCAAAGCAAAACCAAAGTCCAACAATGTAAGAAGTTCAGTGTCAGACATCTGGGAATGACTCACAATCTTCTGGGCTTCTCCAAAGGGCTCCATTTTGTTATAGAATATTACTTTAACTATGCAAAGATGTGTTACATTTGTTTATGCTGCATCTGTTTAGCTATGCAAAGATCTGTTACATTTGTTTATTCTGCATTTGTTTAACTATATAAAGATGTGATACATTTGTTTTACCTTGCCTGCTTAAGGTACCTGATTGGTCTATTAAAAAGCTGAATGGCTAATAGCTAGGCAGGAGAGGAATAGGTGGGGCTGGCAGGCAGAGAGAATAATAGAAGGAGGAATTGAGGCTTGAGAGAAGAGAAGAGAGAATGAGGGAATGATGGCCACGCAGCCACCAGTCATCCAGACATGGAAGAAGCACGAAAAGGAAGACATACAGAATGAAAGAAAGATAAAAAGGCCCAAGGCAAAATGGAGATGAAGAGGAACAGGTTAATGTAAGTTATAAGAGCTAGTGAGACAAGCATAAGATAAGACTGAGCATTCATAACTAAAAATAAGTTTCTGTGTTATGATTTGGGAGTTGGTTGGTGGCCCAAAAGAAAGCCTACTACATTTGGTGTTCCAATGTTGGGCCCAAATTCCACACAGGGCCTGAGAAAGCTGAACACACACACACATACACACACACACACACACACACACACACACACACACACACACACACACACAGCTCCTTTAAGAGGCTCTACCATACAGTGAGCACTTGAGTAGCTGGCATGTTAAATAGAAACAAAAAGCTAAGTAAAAACTCATGCAACAGTGCCAGTGCAGGCACCCAGCTTCCTAGGGCTGGGGCAGTTGAATGCAGCCCCCAGTTAGAAGTAGCTCTCAGTTGGATGAAGCTCTTGGCCAGACTCATGGGGCATAAAGCTCAGCTCTCACAGACCTGAGCAAAGTGGAGCCAGCCTTCAGTGCAAAGCTGCTTAACAGTTTAAGGTTTGACTCACATGGTGAAAAAAGGCTAGGGACATGCAATAAAGACAAGTCCAGATGGAAAAAAAAAAAAACTCTAAATGGGTTGCAATGTATTAATAAATATGCATAGACTTAAGAAAGAAAAGAAAAATCAGTATAGACAGCCATAGAAAATGTAAATATTTTATAAATAATAAAATAAAGTCTTTAAAGAGAGAGTTAAGTAATATAAAAAGAATAAGTCATGTAAAGATGGGACATGAACAGAGTCTGAATCCTGTACGGTATTGTGTTGACTTCTAATTTTTTGGATGTTTATAGGCAAATGACAGCTGCTGAGAGACATGGGATAATAAAGGAACTGCTAACTTAAACCAACCTAGATACTTTAGGGAAGTCTTAACTTTAAAATGGAAGTCATAAAATGTATTGTGTTGGGAAAGAGGTTACACTTTTGTTTCCACAGTAAACAAAAGGCTATGGATTCCTTCAAGGTTGGTAAAGATCAGGTTTGATCAGGGGAGACCTCTTGAAAATCTTGGCTACAGATGTAAAGAATTAACCAAGAAAAATTATAAGACAAGTGATGTATATGCTGATCCCTTGTCATGGGAACAGTTTTGAGATGGGACAACAAATGTTACAACTAGTTTTCCCAGTATTTGACCATTATCTCAATTTTCTTTGGGTTCCCTAAAGATGGCTTCACCCAGAGATAAAAGGAGGCAGTCTAAAGAACACAACTCCCACATTCCCAAGATGTGGGGTGGGTGGGGTTTGGTCATTTAGTGTGTTATGGATGTTTTTCATCATTTAGGGGGAATATAGGATAAAAAGACAACCTCAAATATTTTACATTGGTATGGATTTTGTCATATTGATACAAATTTAAAGTTAGTTTTGTTATACTATATGTATGTGTTTACTCTTGTTTGGGGTATTGTGCTTGTGCAGCTCATTTAAAAATATAGTGTATAATCAAGAAATGCAGATTAGTAGTTTATTATCCGACTAGCGAGTGCTGTGGGATGTTCTGTATGGCAAATGTGTTGCTAATAAAACACTGATTGGCAGTGGCTAGGCAGGAAGTATAGGCGGGGCTAACAGAGAGAATTAAAAGAACAGGAAGGCAGAGGGAGTCACTGACTGCCTGCCAGCCGCCACCAGGACAAGCAGCTTGTAAAGATGCCGGTAAGCCATGAGCCATGTGGCAAGGTATAGATTTATAGAAATGGATTGATATAAGATATAAGGACAGTTAGCAAGAAGCCTGCCACGGCCATACAGTTTGTAAGCAATGTAAGTCTCTGTGTTTACTTGGTTGGGTCTGAGCGGCTGTGGGACTGGCAGGTGAAAGAGATTTATCCTGACTGTGGGCCAGGCAGGAAAACTCTAGCTACAGTAGTTAGTCATCTATAATAATCAAATTTGCAGTGATATTAGGTATGTTTTCAATGTTAAACATATTTTTTAGGTAGATAGGTGATCATCAAATGCTTCAGAGACCTACAGAATATGGCATTTAAGATATTTAATAACCTAAGGCTTTTCATGACAGTGAGGCACATCTGCTCCTGGCAGCACTAATCTACTTCATAAATGGATGATAGCATCAAAGAACTTCCATATGGAGTTTGATTTTATTGTGGCAAAGCTAGCCATTTGGGCAAGAAACTGCTATTGCCTTGATTGCTGACAGTATACTGTCCAAAATGGACAATCAGGACACAAAGGGAAAAGACTACTGAACTTTGTGAAGACAAGGCAGAACAGTTCTTCAAATATCCTACTTCACAGAAAAGTCTACCAGATATTCTAGGCCTGTATGCCTAAGATGAATACCCCAACATTGCAGAGGAAGCTTGAGTGACTGTACATGCAGTCAAATGTTGTAGATTAATTTTGAATCTGTCTTATTAAATAAAAAAACACAAAGCCAGATGTAAGGGTTAAAGCCTAGAGAGATCAGAGGAATAAAAACAGCCACAGCTAACCTCACCTCAACTCTGAGCTTCCAAATGAGAGATACTTCCTGTCTACTCATGCCTGTATGCCCTGCTGTTCTGCCATCTGATTTGCTCTCTCTGTCCAGCTACATCACTTCCTCTTCCTGCCCAGCTCTGTCATTTTCTATCTGTCTGTACAGACCTCCAGACCTCCATGGTTAACTAGTGTTGGAATTTAAGGCATGTGCCACCACACCTGGCTCTGTTTCCAGTGTGGCCTTGAACTCACAGAAACCCAGACAGATCCCTGCCTCCCAAGTGATAGGATTAAAGGTGTGCTAACATTGCATGACTTTTGTGCTTACTTATAATGGCTGGCTGTTTCCTCTGATCTCCAGGCAAGTTTTATTTATTAAAGCACAAACAAAATATCACCACATTTCAACACAAATAAAATATCACCACAAAATGTCTCTGTCACTTCTATAGTTTTGGAAGTTGCTTGCTCTGCATGCTCTGTTTACTCAGGTAATAGTATGTCCTTTTGGGTCTTTGATGGAGGTGAAGACTAGGTAGTTATAGTTACAATTTTCTTTAGTTATGATAGAAGGTAAATTAGGTACAAACTATTGAACTCACCAAGATAGGATAAATAATGGAGTAATTTCTCTGAACTTGCCAAGTACAAATGGACTGGATGTTATAAACATAATTCTTACTTGATAATTGTTCTTATTGTATATAGTTTTGCTATATTAAAGTTAAAACCCTTACTTTTTGTTTAGACAAAAGGAGAAATTTTGTGGAATATTACTATAAAATATATTACATTTGTTTATGCTGCATTTGTTTAACTATGTAAAGATGTGTTGCATTTGTTTTACCTTGCCTGCTTAAGGTACCCAGTTTGTCTAATAAAAAACTGAACAGTCAATAGCTAGGCATTAGCGGGATAGGTGGGCTGATGGGCACAGAGAATAAGTAGGAGGAGGAATCTAGGCTCAAGAGAAGAGAAGAGAGAACAAGGGAGGAAAAAAGGGAGATGCTTGAGGCTAGCCAGCCAGGTAGTGGACAGCCAGTCAGACACAGAAGAAGAAAGAAAAGTAGGAGATACAGAATGAAAGGAAGGTAAAAACCACAAGGCAAAACATAGATGAAGAGTAACATGTTATTGTAAGTTGTAAGAGCTAGTGGAACAAGCATAAGACCGAGCATTCGTAACTAATAAGCCTCCATTGTGGGCCCCGGCCTACCATTTGAGTAAACTGTTGTCTGCTTGCCGACCTTGACCAGATGTCCTCCCTATGTTGATTCCCTGTCGGTACCTACCGATCACCTGAGGTTCTTCACCAGAGGTTCTTTGTTCGTGTATCCTGCATTTGGTGTAAACAGCTTAGATGCAAGAATGTAGAACATTGGGTAGCGAACTTCTGCCCTCCGGGGATCCTCCATTGTGCTGTAAGCCTGTATTTAAGGTTCCTCCTTCCTTCAATAAACGGCATTTGGCACTCGACTGCCGTGGCGAATGACTCGCTTGTCTTGTCTCCTATTTTTTTAATCCACAGCCCCTTGCTCGGACATGGTGAACAGTTAGCGATAACGCGGGCATTACTGCAACACTCCATGTCATGATTTAGGAGTTGGTTGGTGGCCCAAAAGAAAGCCTACTACACCATTTCTCCATCTTCACAACTGGCCACGTACATAGCTTAGTCTCATAGGCACAGGCCAGCTCCAAACTACACCTGCTGTTGTCCTTGGTACTGGCATCTCCAAAATGCTGAAGTCCCCACTAAGCAGCACCTTCTCTAATAGCCTCTCTTAGTCTCTCTTTGGGAGACTCTGACCCTGCTACATGGTGTCAGGACTCAACTTCTCTACATGACTTCTTCAGTTCTGGGCTGTCAACTACAACTGAGGCTGAACCTTCACCAAAGGCCTCTTGACCTCTCTTGGCCTCTCATTGTGCCAGGTCATAACTGCTGTCCTTGACCCTTCATGCTTTTGAAATTAGTACCACTTGGAAGACACTTACACATTACCAAGTTTGGTTGCCAGCATGAGGAACAGCCATGGCTGCCTCTGAAACACAGCTTATATATGCATGTATGCTGACCCTGAGGAATACCAAACATAAATTTCACCTCAATGATGCTGACCTCTTGTTAATCATAGCTAATTTCTCAGTTCCTGCTGACCAGTATCACTTGTCCCAGTAAAGCAAAGGTGTACTTTAGTATTTCTTGTTATGGGAGTTTGATCTGTTTTGCCAATGACATTTGGAGTGACTAGCCCTATGGGCGTAGTTTTCTCTGGATATGTGACCTGACAAAAACTGAGGAGAGGGATCTTTCTTTCTCTCTCTCTCTCTCTCTCTCTCTCTCTCTCTCTCTCTCTTTCTCTCTCTCTCTCTCTCAGGTGGTTAGAGCAGGAGCAAGCAGGGAGAATGTGGTTTGTGGTTGCTCCTCATCACCCTTGGGCAGAACATCAGGATAATGGCAGCTAGATCAGCAATAGCATCTACTTTGTTTTGTATTCATGAATGTGTTATTCCCATTGTGCCCCTTAGTAAATTATTGACCAGGCTTTTGTGGGTTATCACTTCAGTTTCTGGTTTCTTGTTAATCACAGCTGATTCTTCAGCACTAGCTCATCAGAACTACAGATTAATTCAAAATATCACTCAAATGGCCCTGTAAAGTCTTTGCTTCCCTCTGAAACTTCACAAGCCAGACCTCCACTGTCTACATTTCTCTCAGCATTATTATCTTCCAGTCTGTCGCAAAACAGCCCACTGCTCTCTGAGCACTCAACAGTTTTCCCAGCCCAAAGTTTAAATGCTACTACAAACTAAAAAATGGTCAGGTTTGTCACTCATACCCTACTCTTTGTACTAATTTCTGTCTTAGAGTTTCTATTGTTGTAACAAAACATCATGACCAAGAGAAACTTGGAGAGAGACCGGATTAATTCATCTACTTTGACATCACAATAATTGAAGAAAGTCACAGCAAGGCATTCAAGGCAGAAACCTAGAGGCAGAAACTGAAGCAGAAACCATAGAGAAACACTGATTACTTGATTTCTCTCAATGGACTGTTTCCTTATACACTTCTGGGCTACCTGCCCAGGGGTAGCATCACCCACAGTGAGCTGAACCTCCCATATTAATCACTAATAATGAAAATGTCCCACAGTTTTGCCAACAGGCCAATCTTCTGGAGGCATTTTCTCAATTGTGGTTTTCTCTTCTCATGCAACTATAGCTTGTATCAAGTTGACAAACAAACACACACACACAAAAACAGGACAACAATTGACCATTTCTACTCAAGTGTCTAACAGTCATTATAATTAAGAAAAACCAAGGTCACAGAAGGAAAGAGATAGAAAGGCTGTGCCGTTGAAGATAATGTTGGATCCCAGTTCAGTTCAGACAAGGAATATTAGGGTAAAACTGGAGAAATATGGATAACTTCTGTTCTTTAGCTAATAGGATTACATAGAAGATAATTTCTAGGCATGGTAAATGATTCATATTTATAATATAAGAGGAAACTGGCTGGGGTTATACAGAAACTTTGAATTATTTTTGCAGCTCTTCTACAAGCCTAAATTTGTTTCCAATTTTAAAAGAAAATATAAATAAACTTGAGGCCAGAGAGATGGCTCAGTGGTTAAGAGTATTTGCTGCTTTTTCAGAGCCCAGATTTGATTTCCAATATGGTGGCTTACACCTGTCTGTAACTCCACTTTCAGAGGATCCCATGTCCTCTTCTGACTTCCATAAACACCAGGCAAGAATGTGCTATACATACATACTCAAAAGAAAACATCCATATACATAAAATAAAAAAATTGTGTGTGATTTCGCAATATAAACTAAAATGTGTTAATAAAATCTGTATGGGTTGTTGGAAGATTATGACATTGAACATATTTTATAGGATATAAACATATTTTAAAGTTGACTTAATGTTGAGAAGGTACTTAAGTGCTACTTTAGTTCATAGGTTTGAGATGTACCTTAGACCCAGGCATTAATAGGTTTTCAAGGACCTATTAGTGTTTCTGGGAGCCATGGAGACACTCATGTGTTGAAACCCAAGCCTATTTATACCCAACTATTCTAGTCAGTCTCATACAGCAGTAACTGTTCTCTCTTCACATCTGTCTGGCCTCTTCATTTCGACTGCTAGATGAACTGGCAGGCTCACCCAAATAATCAGTGTTTTCTACAACATTCTTTCTAAAACCACACATTTAATAACATGAGGCAATGAAAGAAGGGAGAAGGGCTTTAGGGGACCTCAAAAGGTTTGATTAATACTTCAGTATGAATGATGGGCCTTGGTCAAGGCTAGTGATGCTTTGATGCTAGGAAAGCATGGGTAGTCAGACAGACAAGAAGGCATACACACCATGCTTTGACTTTGCTGAGGGCACATTCTAGATCATGGAGCAACAGACCTAACACTGTCTATGTCCTGTAACATTGTTGTTTCTTAATTTACGGATAAAAGTCCTGGAGAATTGGGAGACTAGGTAACTTCGTTTCTCCTTGTACAGATGAGATCCCTTTTATAGATTGTAGGTGAACTGCTCACAGCCACAAGGCTCCTAAGGAGCAAACACAAAGTTTGAAGCAAGGCTTGGTTTTAAATTCATAAGCCATAATAAATCTGCATAAGCACTATGAGCTAATAGGATGCCACATTTCACTTCTCTCAGTGGGGTTTTCTTTGATTACGAGTTTCATTGTTCAGTGTTCTCTATTTGTTCACCTTGAGTCTTTAAAAAATAAGCTGCTTCCTTCTACTTCTTTCTACAGAAGTATCTTATTACAGAAGAAATTGTCACAAATCCTATCTACAGACAGAGGGTAGGGCTTTCCAAGTCCAGGTGGAGGTGGCCCTGTGCAGCTGCCATGCTGAGCCTTGGCAGCCATCTCTTCCTTCCCAGGTGCTGGTGTGCCCTAAAGCCATTTGGCATAACAAGGTATTCTAGTCTGAGCCTTTCTAATAAATTATGTTCCCAGAGGAGCTTTTTAAAGTCATGTTGAGTTGATTTAATCTGAGAACTCCTCCAGCCAGCTTATTTCTTTATATCAAGCATGGAACCAAATCTCTCTTCTGTCTCCAAAGACAGATTCTTTTCAGACAGGAGTAACTCATCTAATCAGTTCTACATCATTCTTGCATTTAAATTAAACCTTTAAAGTCCATGTAACAGAGTGAAGTCATAACTACCTGAATGTGGATAAAAGAAGCGAAGGTAGAGAGAACTACTGCACAAAAGGAAACGAGGAATCAGGAGACAGCACTTCTCTGTGGTTTCATCGCAAAGTTTGTATGACAAGAAAAGGATGCCCTCTGATATGTGTTTCCCCAGCATCATAACACATGGTTATATAACAACACTTGGTAGAATATTTCCATTGACTTGATATCTGTCACTCAAAAACTGGCACGTGGAAGTGAACGTTATGGTAAATGTTGATGTACAAACTCATCACAGTCTAATTAAATTTGCCATCACTCTTCTTTCCTGCTTTACCCCCAGCAACTTCTCCTTAGCTTATCGCTCACTGGCAATGATCTCAATATTCTTGTATTTATCTTGAAGTCATCGCCAATTTTATGTTTAAGAGGAAATATATTAACTGCCAAGGTAGTGGCGCCTGTGAGTCCAGCACTTATGAAGGAGAATCAGGAAGGTCACAAATTCATGAAAAGACTGGGCTACTTAGTGAGATCTTTTTTGAAAAAAGAGTGAGGAAAGGAAGTTAGGGCCAAGTTCAAATCCTACCACCATCATTTATTGGTTATCTGCATTTGAACAAGTTGTTGTTTGTTTGTTTTTAATCAGTGAAGTTTGGGATAAAAAGGTGGTTTTCACCATTATTTTGAGGATTAAGGAAGGATTAATGAGACAAATCACAGAGAAATCCAGCATAGGACCAGATACATGTTAAGGGTTCAATGTAACTTAAGTTCCATGTCACACAACTTTTTCTGCTTTAATAAAACATGGTCAAGGGACATAAACAATCCACATTTACTTTCTCACAGTTCTAGAGGCTGGGCATCTGAGAATACAGTGTCAGCACTGTTGTAGGCTGGGGACAGTACCATTTCTGTGTTCTTACAGGACAGAGGGAGAGGATGGACAAAAAGGAAGAGAGAAGAAAAAAAAGAAGAATACAAAAACATTCTGTGCTCTGGGATGTCCTATAGGCTATGAATATATGTTGCTATGATTGGTTGATAAATAAAACGCTGATTGTCCAGTAGCCAGGCAGGAAGGATAGTGTAGGCGGGACAAGAGAGAGGAGAATGCTGGGGAGAAGGAGGCAGAGTCAGGAGACGCTGCCAGCTGCCACAAGGAGAAGCATGACGTAAGATAACGGTAAGCCACGAGCCACATGGCAAGGTATAGGTTTATAAAAATGGGTTAATTTAAGATATAAGAACA
>CABHPQ010109044.1:0-14879 GCA_902168405.1 Peromyscus aztecus
CTAAGGAACAGCTACTTCTCAAACATGCTGGTGACATCTCTTGGACAAAGAATCAGGTTTCCTTATATAACTAGTCAGGTTTTCAATGTGGAAGGGCAGACTCTCCACACGTCCAATATTTCATTTTTATTACATTTATTTATTTATTTATTTATTTATTTGTTTGTTTCTTTGTTTATTTGCTGTTTGTGTGTGTGTGTGTGTGTGTGTGTGTGTGTGTGTGTGTGTGTGTACTGCAGAATACATGTGGAAGTCAGAGGACAACTTGCAAGAATTGGTTCTCCCTCTACCGATTGAGCGATCTCACTGGTTTCAGTTCATCTATTTCTTGCTCAGTGAAGGGAAGCAGGAGGAGGGTCATCTCCCCAGTGCACTCCTCTATTCATATTTTTTGTAAATATACATTCTTGCTATGGTGGATAGTACCTTGAACTAGATATATCACATTCTTCTCAATACAGGGCTCTTATATGCCATTAAAATATGTTAAATGTGCAACCATTTAGCAGTAAATTTAAATTTATATTTAAATTAGACAGATTAAATTAGATTTAAACTTAAATCTACTGTTTAGCAGTAGATTTCTCCTATGCCATTTTTTTTTCTTTTTGAGATTATGAGGGACAATCCTTTGGGATAAAATTTCAGTTTCATTTTGAACTTGACTAGTAAGAGTTCAGTCTTGCTTTTACTTATTTATTTATTTTTCTCATAAGGGATACCAAAGACATGTGTTCTCAGAGAGGACTACTAGCCACTGTAGCAGTTACCAACCAGGGCTGCTGGGAGACCTGAGACCAGGTTCTGTCGTCTGGGGGTGTGTGGGAGAAAACTGTGGAAGAACCGGTTTGGCTCCAAGAGGTTTTTAAATTGAATTAACTAAGCAAACATCCCAACTATTTGCCACTAGTTGGAAACATTAACCACTCACATTAAACTATTAAAATATTTGAACATCTTTAGTTACCAATATAAATTTAGTAGAACTCATTTTGTCTTAGAGGAAGAGGGGTAATTCCTTTCATTTCTTCTAGCTCTGGGAACCCAGAATCCTTCCCAGTCCTCCTGGCCTTGACTTAAGGGCCTGATCTCCTTTTGTTCTGCAGAGGCCTATGTGCCTTGGGTGAGGTTCAGAACTACAATGGAAGGGGAGGGCTCTTTGTGGTCTCTCCTGAGCCCCACCAAAACGGACCGACACGTTTTACTTTCTTAGAGCGCTACATAGTGATTTTTTTTATGTGTCTAAGAAATGGAAACATTTTGTCTCATATAAAAAAGAAATATTTTTATACTGTGCTCCACTCACAGACCACATCAGAGGTATTCTAAGAATAGAATAGATCAAATATATTTTATGGAAATATAATGAGAAAAGGATGTGTTCCCAAAACTCACTCTGAACAAAGGAATGCAGCGTCGTCAGGAATACTTTAATGCGCCTAACAATTTTCTCATGTGAAAGGCTGAGGAGCAGTTCTGGCTTGGGGAATTCTCCCACTTCTCCCCAGGCTCTCCTGAACTTGAAATCAGAACTAGGAAATCTATACATTGTGAATAAGAAAATGTATGGAAAAACTGACTGAGGGCATTAACCAAAAAGACATTTTTGAAGGAAGAAAACATCAATATGAAACATTTTGTCATATTTCATTTCATTGATCATGCATTTATTTTATGTATTCCAGAGTACTGACGCTTACAAGTAACTGAATTTCTGGGGATTCATATTAGATTTGTCAATCTCCGTTTCAGGGAACTTGCTAGGAAACAAAACATCTTACAGTCATCTGCTTTTATCATACTGTTTTCTCATGCATACAAAGGGCAGCCAAAGCCAGGAACGCTGAACATGTATCTTTTCAGAAAAACAAAGTGTGTTAAAAACTTCACTGACAATGGGCAACAATACCCTTTCACAGTGACAGCTCACAGGTGTTCAGGTGCTGAGTGATTTGTTTTAGTAATGTCACCTGGTCAGAAGTATTTTTCTAATGATATTACATGTTTGAATAGTAAGTTTGCTTTGCTAGCTTTGCAAGCTGCTGTACTGATGTTTAAGTGTGGTTATCTTTTCCAGGATTCTTCATCCCATTCATATATTCATAGTGATTTTTCTTTTGGAGCCAGTGTTGTCTCTAAATATTTTCGTTGCCTTGTTGAGTTTATTTGGTTTAATAATTTCCCACTACTGAGATATTCTAAATTTGCCAATGATATCCACCCCATTTCAACTTTGCTTTTTGTGCTTTCTCAAAAAATACTTTCATTCTCAAATATTGCTGTTTATTTAATGTATATACCACCATAAAGTCTGAAGGGACTACAGAGTCCCACAAAAGGAAAGTCATCATAATATTTATGCATTAAACACACATACTCGTGTACATATATCTATTTTTTGAAAAACCCAAAATGCATATGCTATCATGGCCCCCAAGGTAGCAATAACATATGCAGAGAAAATTTATGCAGTTCCAGGCTGTGAACAAGATTTCTCAGAGCTACTTCCAGAAAGCATTACCCCCCTCCTCGTTCTTCAATCTGTCCACTTACTTCGCTCTGAAGACTGCCTTTCCCTCTAAATTGACTGGTGAGATGGGTAAGGAGGTGGTCTGATCATTTAGGTTTGCTTTTGGTTGACTTCTGTGGGGCTGTGGAAACAATTTCTTGTGTGTGTATTGTGTGTCTGTGTACATGACTGTTTGTGGATGTTGTGTGTCTTTCTCTCAATATTCTCTCCCTTGAAAAAGAGTTTAGAGTGAATACATTTTTTAAATATGAGATAGCCCTCATTTTTAAAAATCAAGGTAGTGTATGTATTAAGGTTATATTTCTTAAGATAAATTTCTTGTACTTATTTTCAGGTAGGGATATTAATGAAAGCTATAATACTTAAAAATAATATTTAAGTTTTTCAAAAATTAATTTTAAAAACTTAATTAAAGAATTCTCCAATGAGGAATGAATACATATCCTGAACCTCTTACTGCTTTTATTACTTAACAAGAAATGCTGCTGATGGATTAAAAATGGCAAAACAAATCATGCTCAATTTTGAATGGCATGCATTCATAACACTTGGGATATAATGTTACAATATTATGATATTTATTAATATTACTGTGATGAATATTCATATAGCTTATACTTAATGTTATGCCTATAATATATGCAAGTATAATATAATTATCTTTTAAACACAATATTTAAACAGCACACTTTATCTGATATGTTTTTATATGTAATTTAGAACATACTGACTACACTCCAATTCTGTTATTTGGAGATATCTTTTTATCAAATTTCTGATGGCCTCGTCAGATGCATCTTCATAACTCGGAATTAGAATATGTTAAAATGAAGATAAAATGAATTTGTTCAGTCTTGACATTTTATGTCAGTCATTTGTATTTCTGTCTCCATTTTTTTTTCTGTAAGCAAAATGTACGTAATTTGAAAGCTGTGTATTTAATGTCCTTTTCCTGAAGTTATAAGATATAATTTATCCATGATGCAATATTGCATCTATTTTCTTTTTTAATTAAATTATAATTGTACCATTACCCTCTTTCCCTTTTTCTCTTCAACAGCTCCTTTATTTACTCTCCCTTCTCCCTTTGAATTCATGGCTTCTTTTTATTTATTATTGTAACAAACATATAAAAATGCATCAATATATAACTACAACTGGTAGTAGTTGCTGGGTTCATTTAGTGTTGCTTGTATGCATATAATTTCTTAGGCTGTTCATTTGATATTGGATAACCAATTAGGGTGCTCATCTCTGGGGAAGACTATTTCTCTCACACTTAGCATTTCTTAGTTGCTTGTAGTTCTTTGTTTAGGGGTAGAGTACCATGAGATTTCCCTTCTCCCCATTAGTATGTCTTTAGGTGTTGTCATTGTTCAGGTCTTACTTAGGCACCTATAATGGGTGAAATTTCATTGTTATTTCTTGGGGACATCAGAGTAGATATCCTGGTCCTCTGGCTCTTCAATTTTTCATCTTCCTTTTCTGCAGTGTTCTGAGTCTTGGATGCAGGAGTTGTTCTGTAGTGGTATCCACTGGGGCTGAGACACTAATTCTTAGTAATATTGTTAAAACAGAAACATAATATCTACTCACTGGATCATTGCAGCACAACAGATTTTTTTCCCATCTGCCTCATTGTTCACTCATCTGTCTAAACACTCTCTCTGGTGAAGTGCTGCTCTAGGCCTCATGATCGGGACTCTTGCTACTCAGACAGACTTTCCTGCATCCCATCCTTGACTCTTCACCATCCACTCTGGTCTCTAGTTTGTTCCTTCAATACGCTAGGCTATTCCCATCCTATAAGACTGCATTTGCTCCAGTATTTTCTCTGCAACTCACTTCCCTAGATATTTCTCCCTTATTTGTTTCTTGTGATGGTATAGCTGGATTGATCACATGATTTGTTAGTGAGATTAGTGAAGAACAATTTGGGATGTGTCTATGAAGAGGTTTCCAGACATAGTTGATATGTGGGACCACAGCCAAGGGGAGAAGACCCGTTTTGAATGTGGGGAGAATTGTCTAGTTGCCATGAGTCTGAGATGGAACAAAAGCAGAAGAAAGAAGGCAGCTAAAAGCTCTGTTCTGTTTGCTTCCTGACTGCTATGAGGTAAGCATCTCTAGTCCACCATACCCTGGGCACCATGAGATTTCTACCTTGTCACAGGCCTTTAACAATCTAGTCAGCAGACCATGGACTGAAACCTTTGAAACTGCAAAACAAAATGAATCTTTCTTCCCTTAAGTTTATTTACTCAGCTATTTTGTCATAAAAAGGAAGTTAATATACTTTTATCTTTGATCAAATAAAATATTTCATCAAGTTTTATCCTTATATTAGGATTATTATTGCAGATTATCACTTTATCTTTTTATATTCTAGTTCATTAGAATCTTTCAGTGGCTAATTTTCCCCCTTCATGTTTTCTAACTTACAACATTCTACCCAATTTGTTTATTATTGTATGCATTGCCAATAAGTGACTTGATCTGTCTTTGGGAAGGGCATCTGAGTTGATGACAGATAATTTAAATTATAAAAAGGTAGAGGAAGATTTTTATTACATAGATATGATTGAGTAGACATAGTCCTTCTGGCAAAGCAGCATGATATGCTTGTGAGCCCAGAGCAAGATCAAGATGTTTAAAGTTTCGTATAAACTTGGAAATAGAATGAGATGGAGTGAAAGTGGGTAGGGCATGAAGCCTAGTTTAATGGATTTGCTATCTTAGACTCTCTTAGCTCTCTAGCCTTTAGAGATCTTTGGAGGCAAAGTGCCTTTGTCTACTCCATTCAAGTATTGCATTCATGTGGCAGGCTGTGACTGTGCTTCCTTGTAGAACATAGGCATTTCATAGGAGATTTATTTCAGCTTAGATGTAATCGTAGTCTTGAAGTATGAGGACCCAAGGGAACAAGAAGATGGAAGTTGGGGAGAGTCTGGTAATAAACAGCTCTTCTTTATTGCCTCTGAGGATAGCACAGTAGGGAGTAGTTTTAAAATGCAGCAGTTGAGTAGAGCCTGTAAGCAGCACACAGTTTCCTTTGCTGTCTTGGATTATATTTATAGGGTCAGGAGGAAGCATTGCTACATTGCTAAAAATTCCATTTAAAATAGGATGTGTTTATCAGATGAATGAGATGAATCTTCACAAATTCAAAATTTAATCTTTAAAAAATATTTTTCATCATGAACATAAAGAGCAACTACAAATATTGTAAAACAAGCTCTAATTAGAGACTGGCTTAATTCAACCTGAAGGGACCTTTTTGGGGCCCCAGAGTACAAGTGTGGTAATAATTGCATGATTTTGGTGCCTCACTACACCTCCATGTACATTTATTAGGAGAGATCTCCTCCTACTTCCTGAATAGTTCAAGAGCCCTAGGGGCTTGGCTGATATTAAAACTATATAATTTAAATATCCTGATTCTCAAAATGTATTGTGAAGAAGTCTAAAATTCTACAGCTCCACCCTGCCACCCAGGGAAGCCCTTGTTTGTCTTAGACGTTGCAGCAGCTGACAGTGAGGTGGCATACTAGAGTCCCAAACGGAGATTGTCTCACTTCACAGGTATTTACTCACCCACTGTCTCTCAAATGGACACTCTGTACAGTAAGTGCTGGAATGTGGCTTCTTTCCACAGTTCTTCAGATAGTGCTCCCTATAAACTGTAAGCTTTCTCTTGGAGTTGCTAATGAACCTAAACCTACCAAATCATCCACTCCACTTTGGGTAAACCTGCGTTATGGCTTCCTTCTTTGTCTATGACTTCAGCCCTGGCCACCTTGTTCTCCTGCCAAGTGTCATTAGTTTTGGTAACGGGCACAAGGCTCTCTTAGTCCCTGAGACCCTACCACCATCCACTGAAGCCCTTCAAATGACCTTAAAAAGTTTAATGTCTACTTTATTGGGACATATCTACAACTGATCTAGCAACTGGAAATAAGAATTCAGACGTAACTAGCATATTTTATGAATTCAGTAGAAACAGTTGTGGGGAAGATACAGGAAGATGAGTGTTTTGTTTCCTTCCTTTTTTGTTGTTTGTTTTGAAACTGCTTTGGACCAAGAATCTAAGGAAGAGCCTGGTTATCTAGGTGTATATTTATTTGTAGAATTCATAATAAAATAATGTTGTTAGTTTGGGAGAAACTGTAGGTACAAAATAGAATTATCTTGACATTGGCTAAAAGTTAAATTTTAAGCGGTTGGTTTCATATTTGGGATAGGAATAAGATGATGGTGATAATATGATGATGGATGGTGTGAAAAACAGAGGGATGGTAGTAATGTTTTTAAGAAGCAGATTGAGTTGGGGGCGTAGCTCAACATGCAGTGGACGTGCCTGTCATGAGTGAGACCCAAGGTTCAATCCCCAGTGGGAGGGGAAAGAATCAGATTCCAAGAAAATTTGCCTCCTAAAATTTCTTTATAATTATTGTGTATGCGTCTATGTGAGCAAGGGCAGGAGCACATGCACCAGGGCACAACTGTGGAGGTCAGAGGACCACTTTCCTAAGTCAGTTCTCTCCTTCTACCATGGGATTCAAGAATTTGAGCTTGGACTCTCAGGCTTACAAAGCAAGTGCTTTAATCTCTAAGATGTCTTACTGGCTCCAATTCAGACTTCTAAAAATATTTAATTCTGCAACAGTTTCACATAAGCAAGGAAATAAGCTTTCCATGTTAACAGGAAGCAAATACTTTACCAGTTTTTCCTATCTGTACATTATTACTGCATATATACACAAGCCAGATATATTGCCCAGCTTCAGTATAAGAGCATAGTCATAGTAAATAAGATTAAAATTAGGGATAAAAAAACAAAAGTTGATGAATTTAACTGTCAGTCACTTTATTGTTCTTTGTGTGAATACAACAACGTGTTCAGAATTACCATGCACAGCATCAATTTCATCATACATTTGATTTTATTTACACACAGTCTTCGACTTAATTAGGTAATTTGTATCCTAACCTTCAAAGAAGGCATCCTATTCTATTGGGCACATAAGAAATGATCTAAGAAAAAAAATCTACCTAATCATGTAATTATCAAATGAATATATTAGAAACTTAATATAAACCACTATGATTTCTCATTCACAAAACTGCATTTTTCAATTTTTTATCTAATACCTTTGTTTTTTTCCTAGCTAAAAGCTACTCACAGGACAAAAGACTAAAGTATAAAGATGTACATTCATCTATGTCTAGCACACAAATTTAAGTTCTATAATGCAATTAGTATGGGTAAAGACAGTCTAAGAGGACACTGCTTATAAATTCAATATATGACAACCACTTCTTTATGTTAGATATTCAGTCTTTATTCCTGAAGTGATATTTACTATCAATATTAACTTCAAATTCCTTACTTTATGTTTTCAAAGATCTCTTGACTTTATTTGAATTAATCTGAGTTCATATAACTTAAAGCATTTGTACCCAGAGAGCAGTTCTTTTTTCCAGTTAAAATTTATTTTCTTTTCTGAGCAACATCTTCACTTCTGCATACTTCATAGGGAATTTTCTTTCTTGTCTAAATTATTCCCAAGGATAAATTGTGATTTTTTAAAGTAGAAAACAAAATACAATTATGATTTTTGGCTTAATAATTCATAATTTGGAAATTTAATGATTTACTGGTTTACAATTAGGAAAAGCTCACAATGAAATTCTGAAAATATTACAGCTATTTACCACAGAATAACAAGGCAAATTAAGATCTATATTAGACTGTATCTAGTATAGATTTGGGGAATTTTGTAAAGAAAAGTGTACTAAATCAAGTAAGATATTTGTTAAAGGTACCAGATGGTCAAGGCAATAATGTGCATATTTTATAATATTTTTTGAAATTATAGTGCAATTATATCATTTTACCCTTTCTGTCCCTCCTGCAACTCCTCTCTCATGCACCCTCTTTGCTTTCTTTCAAATTCACCACCTCATTTTCAATTATATATATTTATATCCATATATATCCCTAAATACATAAATCCATATAATATTATTATATGTATGTGTGTGATCTCAGGGCTCACAACTCCACAACTGATCAAAATGCAGGGAATAAGAGATCATGTGGAGTCCAGTCTCAACTGATACATCTACAACATTACTCTGTACCTAAGGTTCAGGGATCACCGCAGAAGAGGCGGCAGAAAGATGGTAATAGAGGAAGGAACAAGAAGTCTGCTGTGAGACTGTGTCTCTTAGAAATGTCAGAGAGGCTACATAAAGCCTCATCAACATGGCTGTCTAAACAAGACCTGAACAGTGATGACCTCAATGGACAAGCTAACAAGGAGCATATTAAAAAAAATTAGAGAATGTCCATAGCTATGTTTAAGGATGTTTTCTTGATGCATGAATGCAGTTCAGCAAAGTAAGCAAGGAGTTTGGCTAGTCCTGGCTACTCTACACAGTGGTCAGCCTGACATCTCTGTTAGTAAAGACAACCATGATATCCATGGCTGGCTGAAAATATTTGCTGTGTTGAGGTTCTGAGCCACTAGGATATTAAAGCCTCAAGTGACTTCCTCAGGTTTTTCCTTTCAGAAAGGAAATTGGAAGTTCAAGTTCCAAACATTTTCTGTAAGTTATATTTTTAAGACAATTTTATTCATTTGTCTAAATAAGTTGGGAGCATTTTGACTAGAGGGTTTATGCAATATACAGTTTTTGATCCCTTATTATTAGCAAATACTTAAGAACATTTGTACCAAAGTAGATGAAAATAGACTTAATATCAGGTTCTAGATTTTACTCTCTTGGATGGTTGGCAAATACTTTTACCTTTCCAAGCCTCTGAGGCTGTGTAGTGGGAGTCCTAGTAATAGTCATATGGATATATGATTAAATAAGGGAGTAATGTCTTACAGCACCTAAAACATAATAGTGGTAAGTGTGGTGACAGATAGTAGATAATGTTATTAATATTTTTCTCACCTATCAAATAGGTTAAATTAAAATTTTGCTGGGTCTCCATAAATGTTTAGATGACTTGTTATGATGCCTATTCAGATAAACACAAAATGACACATAAAATAAGAAACTGACCATTGTCATCACTACATTAAAACATGTCCCCATTCCCTGGGAATATGGATGTTATGCCACGTACAGATATACCTGCATGTGAATAACCTGTTCTATGCTTGCCTTAAAAGGTGTATTAGTCTGTCATTGCCACCCATAACCAAGTAGAAACCTAGTGCTTACGGATACATTCTGGAGTTTTATTAATGACTGTGTTGGGGTTTGGAAAGATAATTTGTATCTAACACCAGACAATCTGTGAAAAGAATCAGACCCTCTGTTCTTCTCGGGAATACAACTTCTTTGTCTCCTGTCTGTGTTGAACATGGCTACCTAGCTACCTTTTGTGTGTGTTGCTGGAACTAAACAGTCAGAAAAAAGAGATTGTGGTAGGAAAGTTATTTTGACTCATGGTTTCCGAGGACTCAGTCCATCATGATGAGGAGCACATGGTGGAGCATAACAATTCATGTCACTGTGGTCAGGAGGCAGACAAGGGGTCTCAGTTGACTTTCTCTTCTCCTTATTTGTTTACTGTGTGGTGCCATCACCAATATTCATTCAGAGTAGGTCTTTGTCCCTTAGGTAATCCTCTTTTAAAAAACGCCTTCACAGAAACATTCAGAAGTATGCTTCCATCTCCTAGGTACTTGTAAATTTAGTTAAGTTGACCATGAAGTTTATCATCACAACCTCTTTCAAATCTATAATCTTGCCTTCAGGGATGTGCTTGTATTTGAAATTCATAAACCCAACTCATAAAGTGTGAGTCTAGACCTCTTTTGATCTAGAACATCAATCTCTTATATTTAGAATTTCTCCCAACTTGCTCTTAGATAACTATTGGTAAAGACAATGTTTTAGGAGGATGATGGATGGGTAATACAGGAAATAAAAGATTCTAGTAGACATAAATGTTTTTGATATTCAATAAAGCAAATTATTGAAATTACTGATATGATAATAATTAAGAGTTGAAAGAAGACTTGTAGCTAACAACTCTGGATTTGTTGAAATTTAAATAAGTAGTTCTCATACTTGTTGGTACAGAAACCCATAACGAGAGGATAAAATGAGCCAAAAAAAAAAAAGGAAAATGTACCCTAAACCATTTTTCAAAAAGAGTAGTAATAAACATGAAGGCAGATGACAATAAATCAATAGGCATTAGTCAAGAGAAGGCATCCCTGAAGATATTAAATATAATTCTGCCTCTATCCTGAGAAGAAGGACGTGCTAGAAATGCAGATTAAAGGATTGACTTCAGAGAAACTGACTTGCAAATGGACAATCAGGAAGCAGACTTTTGAAGAAATGTTAATTTTAGTAACATCCTAGCAAACATGAGAATACATGTATTTCAGACAAGGTGGGATGAGTTACAATGAGGAGTACAGCGGTGTTTAGCACCATTCAGTGATTCATTTATATAACTCAATTCCCATTGTGGAAATTATTTAGCAGTGAGTTCCACAACCAAAGCTGTGACTGGATTTTCCTTTCTTTAAATATTAGTGATGCTAAGATTGATCTCAAGAAATGTGATTTAGACTCTGGGTGTATTGTTTGGAAGATGAGAGGGAGAGAGAGAGAGAGAGAGAGAGAGAGAGAGAGAGAGAGAGAGAGAGAGAGAGAGAGATGTCATTTTCCCTCTTGTGCCAAAGGACATGAAAGTACGTAAATCTTCACAGGGTATGAGATTGCAATAAAGATGTGTGCAAATTTAGATGGAAATTAGACTTGTTCCCAGGGCTCCTGGAAGATTGCCAGCATAGTGCTCAAGACATTGCCTTTATAGACTATGTATATATTTATTTCTTTGTAAATTTAGTCTATAGAGTTTCTGTTTATGATTGTTCCCAAGGACATTCTTTCTCCAAGTATTTCTGTAAGCAGAAACTAACTCAAAGCCAGTTTTTAAACCATATCAAATGGAATTGGTACTTTCTATGGAATTCTCTTTCATTGATATTGCTGTTTGGTTTTTTTACAATTCTATTCTGTAATAATCATAGACTTTAAAAGATGAATAGGTTTACATGTATGTATGGGGCAATTCCAAATATGGGGAATTAACCATAGTATTATTTCTGGTATCCCTTATATACACTTCAGATATATTTCGAAACATCTTCTGTTTTGCATTACAGATTTGATTCCTAAATATCTTTGACATTCTAAATATTCAGAGCCTTGTTTTGTAAACCACAGTATGATAGTTGTGAAGTAGGATGCTAATTGTTGAAAAGACCAATGCTATTTCTTTTGAAGTACTTAACCATATCAATCTATTTTTCATACTTTCATTGTATTAATCTCAGAAAGCACACATTAAAGAATGTTAAACCACTTGGAGTTAAAAAAATTTGCCATGAATTATAGATTCCCTGAAAGACACAAATATGCTTAAATTGATGACTTACATACTTTTTTCATGGTTTTAAATTTTTACACATAATTCTAAGTTTCTGTAAAGTAATGCAGTTCTGAATATAAATATTTATTATCTAGAAGAGAAATAAGTTATTCTCAGACTTGATAGTTAAGAAACTGAAACTGCATAATATCTAGTTTTGACATATTTAAACTCTTTTGACTTTACTAAATGAGTGAATTGAAACATAGGAGCCACTTAATCTAAGATTTTTTTATGTTTTATAACATTACTGCTTTGTTACTCAGTGAAATTACTGGATACAGCAACATTATTTATTAGTTTCTATTTTATCAAATATTTATACTACTCTAACATTATAATAGTTTTTCAGAAAATAAAAAATATACCCACATGAAGATTTAATATTCTTGTTTCTCACTTTGCAGTACAATTTGTAGAATAAAGAAAGCATCTGGCTAGAGATTGGTAGGCAGCCTTCATTTTAAAAATGAGAGTTAACTTTGAGCTAGAAGAAGGCTTTTCTTTTAGCTTCTATGCCTAGCCAAGGGCCTCAGGCAAAGCTACAACTCTTCACTGACTGTGTGCAGGGCATTCTGGCTTGCATCTTGTATTTCAGTTCATTGCCTTCAGAATTCAGGATAACTAGGGGAAGTTATTTGGAATAATATTAAAAGCATGAGCTTATTTTTCTACTTACACTGTCTTTTGTGATCTTTTCTAATTGCTTTGTTGTTAACAATAATGCTACTTCTAAAAAAATAAAAAAAAATAATGCTACTTCTAATTTCCTTGGATATATTAAAATAAAATTTAAGTGCACATACTAGCTCTATATTTAGAGATATTAGAGCTATTTTTAAAGTTAAATTTTTCTTTGACAATATCATATATATATATATATATATATATATATATAAATAATGCACCCTGTTTGTCTTTATGACTGAACCTCTCCTGTCTCCATCCCACTACCGTTAATCTCTCAGGCTTTTTTCCCACATTCACAATCCACTGAGTTTAGTCAGGCATCCTGTGTGACTGTAGATTTGGAAAAGTCCAGTGGAGCCTGGGGAGCTTCCCTTTGTATACACACTGAAGATAATGACCCCTCCTGCAGAATCTACCAGTATCCAATAGTTCAGCAGGGAGGACAATTGCCCTGTAAGCTTTTTCTTAATTTATGATTGACTAAGGAGAGGCTCTGTCTTGTGCTGGCCCAGCTGAAGCAACCTCAGCTGCTGTGGGATAACGATTGCAATGGCTAGGTCATGATTAGAAGACAGCATTTTGCAGAATTTTTCCACATCTCCTGGCTCTTACATTTCTTCTCCCCCAATTTCTGTGACATTGTCTCAGCCTTAAAAGGAATGATACAAATGCCTTGCTGAGGGTTGAACCCTCAACTGTCACAAGGGCAGCTATGAGTATATGCCTTCTCTGCTGTTCATTTTATAAAGATGCTCCCTTGATTAAGCTGAAAGTAGCCTTTGCACTTCAATCATGAATGTATATTGTCTTTTTTCATTTCATTCTGGTGTTTACTTGTATTCTCTTTGAACCCTTTGAATATGCTTATAATTGTTCTTTTGATGTCTGTGTCTTCAATTTCATCTAAGTTTTTCTTATTTCGAACCATTACTATGGATTTGACAATTTTGGCAGGAGTGTATATTTTCTATTTTTTTGTATTGCTTTTATTTATTTATTTATTTTTTGCAAATGGACTTGGGTATCTGGAAATATCCAAGATGTTGGTTATGCATTTTGGTATAAGTTTTTTCCCACTAGTCCAGACTCCTGATGTTGGTCAATAGGTGCTTTGGAGTAGTCTTGAGAGTGTATTATTGACATTGACCACATGAAATGATTTGTTGCCTGCAAAGGGGCTCAGGACACACACACACACACAAACACACACATGGCACACACAGTAACAGGACAACATTTAGAAAGGTGACTAAGAAAGTGTAATATTCCATGATGAAAAAGTACAGAATACAAGCCAAAGGCCACATGAGTCTTGAAAGTGCTACTGTATTCCTTGTTAAAACTCCATCATAGATTTCTTTCTTTTCTCATGTTGGATAAGTGAATAAAAATATAATTGATAGTGAAATTTTAAAGTAAAGTTACACAAAAAGCTAAATGAAATGATGGAGACTCCTCAGGATTTGAAATCAGAATGAAGTGAAGAGATAGAACCATTGAAGAAAACTCCCATTGAAAAGAGGATGAAATTTAAAAACTGAATAATCCAAAAGGAAGTCTTACACAGAAAAAAATCAAACAAAAGAAAGAATATCAGGATTCAGGGACAAAGTAACAAGATCAAACGAGCAAAGCTATGAAAAATGTACAGGCTCAGGAAAAGGAACACACAGGGAACATGGGGCACCATGGCAAGAGCAGTCATTGAATGACAGGCATAGAAGAGGGAGGAGAATACCAGCTCACACCTACACAAACACAAGACGTGTACAGAACAGCAAATAGTCAAGATCAGAAAAGAAACTCACAGTGGCATGTCATAGTTAAACACTAAACATACAGCTAAAAGACAAAGTATTGAAAACTTCAAGAGAAAAACACAATTCCCATATAAAGAAAAACCCATCAGAATAATAATTGATTACTCCATGGAAGCTTTGAAAGCCAAAAGACCCTGGAGCAATGTGTTCTGTGTTCCAAAAGACCATTGGTGACAACCTAGACACTATATGTAACAAGAAAATCTGGTAACAATGTTACAATGTTATATTTTTTTAAATTTCAAAGTTGGGCTGACAAATTTGATGTAGTTGAAATATTAAAATTAAAAATAATAGAGGTCAATGAAAAATAAAACATGCAGAAGATATCAGGAAAGACCACAGATTGGCATGCTGGCATTGGGGA
>CABHPQ010109072.1:0-22913 GCA_902168405.1 Peromyscus aztecus
GTTTTAAAATTATACCATCTTTTAGCTCATTCCAGTGAAAACAGCTGCCAAAAACTTGTGTAGTTTTGGAAACTTGCTATAGATAGTGGAAAAGAGGTATTTACTCCAACGTATTTCCAAGATTATTTTGACAATTACTTTAAAGACTTGTTTTCTATTTTTCTTTAAAGCAAAGAGAGAACAACCTTTGGAAAGCCGAGTACAAACAAACCCACATCTGAAAGAAAAGTCTCAATATTTGGTAAAAGGTAACAAAGTTTTTCATTATGTTTAATGAATAGATTCTTCTAGCCATTCATTGATTCCCTTAGAGACAAAAAAAAAATTATATTGTAAAGGTGCTTTTAAGACAAAAGTTATCCAATTTTCCTGTTTTAGATGATTAAAATTCCAGGTGGTATCTGCTTTGCTGATGCAAGAGATGAACAGAGTCAGACTACTGTTCTATCGCTATAAGATGATGGTCAAGTCTGTGCCGTGTTCTGTACCTGGTTCTCAGAAACTGTAGAATCAGATGGTAAAAGGGCAGCCATCCTCTAATTCAACATTTGAGTCTTTTACTCTCTGAAGGTTAATGATGACTTCACAGAGCTTTTGTTTTATTGTCTAGTCTGTCACTATTAATTATATTAGAAATTAAATTAAGAAACTGTCAATATAAACTCAATTTAAAATAACAATATTCCCATTGCATGGTTTCAAAAATAAAATGCTTTTAATTTTTTCTGCTTGTTTGTTTTGTTTTGTTTTGTTTTTCGAGACAGGATTTCTCTATGTAACTCTAGCTAGCCTGGAACTCACTCTGTAGACCAGGCTAGCGTCGAATTTAGAGATCCACCTGCCTCTACCTCCCAAGTGCTCGGATTAAAGGAGTGCACCACCTCCACCAGCAATGCTTTTAATTTTTAAAAATGTTTCTGGGTAACATGAATTCTAATTGGTCTTATAAATTAATAAATTTATAATAAAAACCCAGAGTGAGATATCAGGGTAAAAGCTGAAAGATCAGGAAAGTGAAGGAGCCAGCCACTAGAGAGACTTCTTACCTCTACCAAATCCTCAGACCAAAAGTGGGGCTTAGCTCCTGTCTCCTCCCACCTTATATTACTGTCTCCACCTCCCTAGTGCTGGGATTAAAGGCATGAGCCTCCACTGCCTGTCTCTGTTTTTTCTTTTAGACTGGATCAATCTGGTATAGCCCAGGGTGGCCTAGAACTCCTGATCTTCTTACTTCCTCCTCCCGAGTGCTGAGAGTAAAGATGTGAGCCACCACTGCCTGGCCTCTGTGGTTAACTAGTGGCTAGCTCTGCACTCTGATCTCCAGGCAAGCTTTATTTGTTAGAGCACAAACTATCACCACATTTCTGGTCGAGCAAGATGGCTCAGCAGGTAAAGGCGCTTATCACCAAGCCAAAGACCTGCTTTCAGTCCCCAGACCCACATGGTACAAGGATCGAACCTACTACTGCAAGTTGTCCCCTGAACACACACACACACACCCTTACCTACACCCCCACCCCCCTCCTCTGCCTCTCCCTTCCTCTTCCTCTCTCTTTCTCTCCCTCTTTCTCTCTTCTCTCTCTCTCTCTTTCTCTCTCTCTCTTTCTTTCTCTCTCTCTCTCTCTCTCTCTCTCTCTCTCTCTCTCTCTCACACACACACACACACACACACACACACGCACTAAATATACTAGAATTCAAACATTTCCAATGCAAAACAGTTTAACTGAGAAGCAGAGCATGGTCTCCCACTTTTAAAGTCAGATACCGTTAATATCTGACTAATGGAAGATGGTTAGAATCGATGTCTGCTGCTGCATTCAGACTGTTGAGGAATCCAGTCTCTAGAAAACTGTACTTGTGAAAGAATGAGGGTGAAAAGAACAATAGCATCTGAGTTTTGTTGTAGTGATACCTAGATGCACCTTGGAGACCTTTTCCTGGACTAGATCAGCAGTTGTCTGGATTAGAGATGGGGAAAGTTTGATCGACAGGAAACATTCTGTTATTTGTATAAGCTGGGGTATGACCTCACCTTTTTGTGCTTTGAATTCCTTGTGTATCAGAGTAGAGAGAGGAAGAGTGGAGATAATGGGAGGTGGCTCAGTGGTTTAGAGTGCTTGCTGCTCTACCAAAGGACCCAAATTGAGTTCTCAGTACCCACATTGGGCAGTTCACAACCACCTGAAACTCCAGCTCCAGGAGATCCGATACCCCTCTTGTGGCCTCCATAGGCACTTACCCACCCATGTGGAGTGTACTTATACAGACACACTACACAAAAATAAAAATAGATCTTTTTATTTTTTAATGGAGATAATGGCAGACTCTCCTTTTAGAGCAGTTCTGAGAATTTACTGATAGAAATGAATATTTACAAACTAATATTTATTGAGTGTTCATTAGTCCAAATGTTGTTTTTCAGTTCTTCATGTATGTTAACTCTTGATGCTCAAAGACAGTTTTCCCATAAGGAGTAGCGGCAGGCCAGGGATAGACGTAAGGGAGCAGTCATGGGGGGAAGAGAAATGAAAGTGCTCGGGCAATGGAACAGATTTGCAGAAGATCTGTGGGCCTGAAACACGCCTTCAAGGATAATGTGGGTGTTGGCAACGTCGTGCACAAGGAAATTTATTTTGGTTTGTTTTGGTATTTGTGGTGCTGTGGACTGAGCACAGAGCACTGCACATGCTGAGCAAAACACACCCTGAGACACATCTCCCGTCCCAGAAGTGCATTTTATTCCCACTCACTTTATGCCTAGAACTGCTGTAGCCTCATATTGTGCTCTCCTCCTGCTTTAAGTAATACATTGTGTTGAGCTATTCAAAAATTAAAGATTCATGTTTGATGCTGTTGTTACAAGTGTGTGTGTGTGTGTGTGTGTGTGTGTGTTATGAATAGCCTTGAAATAACCCAGTTTTGAACACAGAAGGAAATACTTTTGATTGCCTTCTTAAAATATTCTTCTAGGACTAGCGGACATGGATCCAGGAATAGTCAACTTGGTATATTTTCCAGTTCTGAAAAAATCAAGGATCCAAGACCACTTAATGATAAAGCATTCATTCAGCAGTGTACTAGACAGCTCTATGAGGTATTCTATAATTTAAATTGCCTGAATTGTGTGTTTTTGTTTCTGTTATTTTTTTTCTAATCCAAAACTTTCGATGCTTCATAAAAATGATTGTAGTTTCTTATAGAAAATGGTAATGTGCATGGTGTATCCATGAAGTCTCTGCAAGCCCCGTCAACCAAAGACTTCCTCAGGATCTTCGCCTTTCTTCATGGCTTCCTGAGCCCCTCATATGTACTTCCTGATACAAAATTTGAAGAAGAGGTCCCAAGAATTTTTAAAGACCTTGGGTATGTAATATTTTTTATTAGTCTAGAGATCTTATCAGAATACAGAAAAGAAACACATGTAATAAGTTCGTGAAAACTTTGAATCAGTGAATTCAGTTTTAGGATGAGCACTGTGAGATGTATGGGTAGGATAAACTCAAGAGAAAGGAAAGGGGCTGGAGAGATGGCTCAGAGATTAAGAGTACTGACTGCTCTTCCAGAGGTCCTGAGTTCAATTCCCAGCAACCACATGGTGGCTCACAACCATCTATAATGAGATCTGGTGCCCTCTTCTGGCCTGCAGGCATACATGCAGGCAGAACATTGTATACATAATAAATAAATAAATAAATAAATAAATAAATAAATAAATAAATAAATAAATAAAAAAAGAGAAAGGAAAATTGATAAATTGTGGAGTATTCAGCTTTTTTTGTTGCTATAACGAAATACCAGTGCTTAGTAGTTTATAAGATACAGGAGTTATTGAGCTAAAGAGATGGCTCAGTAGTTAAGAGTACTGACTGCCCTTCCAGAGGACTTAGGTTAGGTTCTCAGCACCCACATGGTGGCTCACAACATATATAACAATTCCTCTTCTGGCCTCCACAGCCACCAGGCACACACATGTTATACCTATATACAGGCAAAACATCCATACACATAAAATTAAAGATATATAAATACATTTTTATGTAATATAGCTGTTGTAGACTACTCAGTACAGAAGATCTGCAGGCTTAAAACACACCATATATATTTATTAACACACACACACGTGTGAGTGGCAAAACTTGGTTATGAAAGATGGAAAGCCCAAAAGCATGGCGCCCGCATCTACTCAGCCTCTAATAAGGAAGGTCCTTCTTGGTGGGGCATGACTTGCTAGAAGGTATCACATGGCAAGGAAGAGCATGTGTGTCAGAAAAAGATTACATTGATAACAAGGCCATGCCTTCAAAAGCCCATTAATATAGGAATAGATTCATTCATGGGGCTCTCACCTGACAGAAGTCTCGTCTCTTTGTATCATTAGTATATGACTCTGGGGACAGAGTTCCCAACATGAACCCTGCAGAATAAACATTCGAACCGTAGTGGTCCATTATTATAGAAGGCGATAAGAGCATAAAGCTCAACAATGAGGAATATAAAGTACAGCCTGCTTTGGTAGCAGCCTTAATCCCAGAGCTCCAAAGGCCAATTCAAGTAGATCTCTGAATTCAAGGCTACCCTGGTCTACATGATGAATACCAGGCTAGCCAGTTAGACCCTGTCTCAAAAAAACATAAGGTGCAACCTGGTTACCACAGTTGGTAGTGGCAAAACCGTAACATTAAGGTCTGATTAAAACAATGAGATTAGTTTGGTTTCCTGGTACATGGATAAAACACAGAATGAAACCAACTGAGGGAAGAGTTTATTACTTCAATCATTGAGGGAAGTAAGGGCAGAATCTCATGCAGGAGCAGAGGCGGGAACTATGAAGGCGAGCTCTTTACCGGCTTCTTCTCCATGGCTTGCTCAGTTTGCTTTCTCCTACAGTCCAGTACCACCTACTCGGGTGGCGCCGCCCACAGAGGACTAAACCCTCTTCCGTCAGTCATGAATTAAGGAAGTGCTGTGCCCACGGGCCACCCTGACGGAGTGCTGTGCCCGCGGGCCACCCTGACGGAGGCAATGCCTTTATGGAGGTTCCATCTTTCTAAATAACTCTAGTTTGTGTCTGGTTGACAAAACTAACCAGCACAGAGATAAAGTTAAAAAGCATAAATCTTTATTTATAATAAAGCACAGAACAAATGTGGGGAAACTGAGGAAGGAGAGCTGTTTGTTTGCTTGTTTGTTTGTAGACACAGGGAAATAGGTTTAGTGACAATCACTAATATGTAATAGAAGTACACTGAATGTAAGAAAATAAAAAGGCTTTTTAGGAAAAGTCTATGTACTCACCTGTTAAACACTATGCAGAGTAATCTGTGAAATGTGAATAAATACACAGAAATCATTGATGAGTAAGATCTCCAGGGTAGACTCGAATATCTTCACAACAAACAGAGTAGGCAGGTGTATGTAGAGCTTTAAAACGTAACTTTAGTGGAGCTGCTTTGCTTCCTGCTGTGATGGCTCCTTGTTTGCTGATTTCTCGTAGGTATCCCTTTGCACTGTCCAAGAGCTCCATGTATACGGTGGGAGCCCCTCATACCTGGCCTCACATTGTGTCAGCCTTGCTGTGGCTCATAGACAGCATCAAGGTATTGGATTGATAGTTTAAATGTTACCTTTAAACGTTTGGTTTTTGTTTTGTTTTTTCCTCACAAAGATTTTCTGTTTCTCTCCAATCTGACTTTTGCCACTTGTCTCCAAACCTCCTTCAGTTTTCAAAGCACCTTTGACGTGAAGTGCCTCAAACTGTTAGCATAAGAAAGGTGAGCAGGGAGAAGTTCTGTTCGACATAGAAATTGTTTTCTTGAGGTGCTATAGCTTAGATAAAAATGAGTTTATAGTCCTTCTTTATGAAATTCATTCTCTCCTTTTTTACAAATGCAATCAGTATTATCATTAAAAAATTGGGGGGAAATATAGAATGAATATTCTCCCAACTAAGAAATAACTTCAGTCATTTTCTTTGGATGTAGTTTTATTTGGTTTTGTGGTACTAGGAGTTGAACCCAGAGCGCCTCTACCACTGAGGTATACTTCAGCCCTGGGTATAGGTTTCAAAGTCCCGTTTCCTCTAAAAATGTGTACAGTCATGTGTCACAGGCTGTTGTTTCAGTCATTGGTGGATGACACGGTGGTCCCATAAAATTATCACCAACATGAACTATATCTGCCACTTAGTGATGGGGCCATTGCAACATCTGCTCATCTCTGGCCATGCTGATATAAACCTGTGCTGCGGCCATATAAAAGTACAGCACATGGAGTTAGTGTTTCCTATCCTTATTTTAGGGTGTACTACATTTTTTTTTTAGATATTTTTTATTATGTGTACACTATTCTGCCTGCATGTATCCCTGCAAGCCAGAAAAAGGCACCAGATCTCATTATGATGGTTGTGAGCCACCATGTGGTTGCTGGGAACTGAACTCAGGACCTTTGGAAGAGCAGCCAGTGCTCTTAACCCCTGAGCCATCTCTCCAGCCCCTAGGGTGTACTACCTTTTTAAAACAAATCATTTTTACTGTAAAGCAGTGCCATGTTATTCTCTCAGCAGCTTCATGTATCGTGTCTCTTGACTAGATCAAGGGGCACGTGGAATAATTGACCTATACCGCCTAGGTTTTTGTACGTACACCATGGTGTTCACACAACAAAATCACCTGATCATTCCTCAGAATGAGTCACCATCATTAAGCAATGCATGACTGTATGTTTCTTAAGCTTTTGCAACCTATGAACAAATCTTCCTCTAAGAAAACTTGTAGCAATTAAAAACAACTCAGCCACCAGATGTGATGGCACACACCTTTAATCCCAGCACTTGGAAGGCAGAGGCAGACGGATCTCTGAGTTTAGGGACAGCCTGATCTACACAGAGAAACCCCGTCTCTACTCAGCCATGTGAGAGCATCGTGTGCCTACTGTTTTAAACTCTTTACCTATTTGGAAATTTTAAAACAGCTTGTTTTCATAGTTTTACATCCCACTATGTGCTTTTGCTATTAATTTGAAACTTAGATTCTTTCTTGATTGGTTGGTTGGTTGGTTTTTCTGAGAGTGGATCTCACTATGTTGCCTAGGCTGTACTCTGGGGTCAAATAATCTTCCTACTGCAGTCTGGTAAATAACTGGAACTACAGGTGTATGCCACTGCATCCAGCTTTTAATTTAAACTTTTTTGTATGAAATTTCTTCATCTCAAACTGAGCCGATGATTTGGGGTGGGGAGGGATTGTTGTGTTTTGTTCTGTTGTCAGATTGCTTTGGATTTGAGAAAGGAGTGGCTAGGATATGGTGAGTGGTTATTTTGGTTCACCTCTTGGGGATAGAAACTATTTGTATTTCATGGGTAGTCTTAAAATCTTCCCACCTTGAACTCCCAAGTAACTGGGACCACGAGTGCTTGGCATCATATCCAGGTTTTCACTTGACTTCTGGTTCCCTAGATTCATGTTCCCCCATGTTAGAGTTTGAGCCTCTTATATACTGTGCAAGCACTCTTAAGCTGAACTGTACTTCCCAGTCCTGATAATGCCTTTAAAGGGCTTTTTAGTTTGTTATTTCTGTGTGCATAAGCTATGTGTAGACATGTAAATGGGGGATTTAATAAGGCAACTCCATGTAGTTTATCTGGTAGTTAAAAGGAGGTTTATTTTGGGGTAACTTACAACCAGTAAAGAGGTTGGGCACAGCATGCAGGCGAGGTGAGGTGCAGTCCAGCATATTTCTCTGGAGAACTCTGACTTGGTCTGCAATCCAGCATCCAGGATCAGGAAGAGTCAAGCGCACCAGCATAGCATGTACAGATCTGGGGTCTTAAGGGCTCCCATCTTGGCCACGCCCCAGGGGCAGATCATAGGTGGGCGTGGCAGTTACCAGCTGCCTCACTAGGGCAGTGCTCCAGAGTCAAAGCTGGAACAGCTAGCTACCCACTGCAGACATGTCCTGGCATACATGTGAAAGTCAGAGGAAAACTTTTTGGAGTTGCTTACTGAGCCAGGCCCCTTGTTCATGTTTTCAATAATTGACAGCATGACCAGCAAAAAGAATATTGCTAATTTTTTCATATTTTTGTTTTTAAAGTTGGGCATAAAAGTTTCGCACAAGAGTAATTGCCTGGGCTAGAGAGATGGCTCAGAGGTTAAGAGCATTGACTGCTCTTCCAGAGGTCCTGAGTGGCTCACAGCCATCTATAATGAGACTTGATGCCCGCTTCTGGCCTGCAGGCAAACACGCAGACAGAACACTGTATACATAACAAATAAATAAATCTTTAAAAAAACAAAAAAAAAAAACAGTAATTGCCTATCATTTCCTATTTTCCTTTTACATCACCATTATTATTATTTCTGTGTGTTTGCATGTGTATGTGCATGTGCACACGTATACATGCTGCAGCATATATGTGGGATCAAACCCAGGTTGCCAGGACTGTACATCATGCTGTTACCTCCTTCTCTCTAGCCTTCTTTTCCTTTTTTCTTATCAATTTACAAGAATGCTGTTTTGTGGGGCTGGAGAGATGGCTCAGCAGTTAAGAGCAGTGCCCTTCCAGAGGACCAGGGTTCAATTCTCGGCACCCACATGGCAGCTCACAACTGTCTGTAACTCTGAGATCCGACACCCTCACATAAATATACATGCAGACAAAAGCACCAATGCAAATAAAGTAAATAATTTTTTAAAAAATGAATTTTTTAAACCATCAACTCAGCCATCTTAATGTGTTGTTTGTGTGTTAATTAGGTTCATACTGCCATGAAAGAAAATCTACCTTTATTTGATGATGGACAGTCTTGGGGAGAAGAAACTGAAGATGGAATTATACATAATAAGGTACTATACATTACCATAAACATATATAAAGAGGTTGCTTTGATCGTCTTCACTAAAAAGTATTCTTTTATAGAACTTGTCTTTTACTTTCTGAGGTTGATTTTTCTTTTTTAATCAGACTTAATTCATTAATTTTTCTTGTGTAAAAACCCTTATGTGGTGGCCACAGCTGAATCCTGGGTCCTCTAAACAGAGACACTTGTGTGAGGTTTCACAAGATGGTCAGTAAATTCCTGATTGGGAGACTTAGTGAGTGAGCACAGTCTCTTTCCAGAGGTCCGGGGCTCAGGAAGCTGTAGGTCATGCAGAGGGCAGCAAAGATGGCCTTGGCAAAGTTGCCCAAATTCTTACTATATATTCCTGACTATCCTAGAACTTTCTGTGTAGAGCAGGCTGACTCCTGACTCAAGGAGAGCTCCCTGTTTCTGTCTTCCAAATGCTGGGATTGACAATATGGACAACCATTCCCAAGCAAAACACGCATAAAATAAATCAATCTAAAGAAACTGTTCTTAGTAAAATAAAATTGATCTTTAAAAAAATACTTATTAGTGTGCCTACTATTGAAATGACACTATAACTTCCTAAAATTACTAACCACAGAAACTTAAAAATGTTAACTAAAAAATGCAGACGTAACCAGGTGCACACCTTTAATCCCAGCACTCAGGAGGCAGAGGCAGGCGGATCTCTGAGTTCAAGGCCAGCCCAGGGCTACATAGTGAGACCCTGTCTCGAAAAGAAAGAAAGAAGGGATGTACTGGAACTAATATACATGTTATAGGTAAGATTTTTTTTCCCTCCTGTATCTTACTTTAATGTGATTCTTTGTCGATAGAAAACATAGCTATGTGGGTATCTTTCATGCCAAAAAGTCCTCTTAAATTGTTGAGGCTGGCCTTAAACTTACTCTGTACTCAAGCCAAGCCTTGAACTCACAATCCTTCTGCTTTGGCTTCCCAGTAGCTGAAGTCTTATATTCAGAATTGACGTATTGGCTCTTTACATGTAGGTTCTGGTTTATTTCGTTTTGACTTCTGTAGTTAGCCATATTGTCACTTAGCTCAGTTACCACTTCCGAAAGTAGTTGTGCTAAATGTAATCAACAGCTGGGTATGGTGGTACACTCCCATAACCTCAAAGTGCCAAAGAGAAAAGCAGTTATTAACAGGTGATATAAGTTGGTTCCATATGCTTTATTAGAGCCTAAAATGCATGGCAAACCCCACCGTATTCTAAAATACAAACATCAGCTCAAAAATAAACTTTAGATTATGTGTGTTGCCTGATATGTATTAAAGACCAGTTATTACATAGGTCTCTCAGAGGAAAAATTGCTCTGTGCACTAGTTTTAACTTTATCTTGTTAAAGCCTTTCTTACAAAATGAAGTTGATAATCATTCTAGTCTCATCTTTTATTAATGCCTGAGAAATAGTTCAGAGATACATTAACTGACTAGCATAGTATCAATGATCTTTTTTTTTACTCTGTGTGTGTGTGTGTGTGTGTATGTGTGTGTACATCCATGTGTGTCACATGCCCACATGAGATCAGAGGACAACTTTCAGGACTTGACTCCTTCGACCACTATAGACTCTGAGGCTTGAACTCAAGTGGTCAGACTTGTACAGGAAGCACTTTCCCCACTGAGCTCTCTACCAGTCCGCCCCTTTGTTTTGAACAAGAATGAACATGCCTCATTAAGCAATGATCAAGCTGCAGAGGCTTCTGGAGAGACTTTGATCCTTGCCTCTCGAGAATTCTCAGGCTGGAGCCAGAGCTCCTTCAGAGTGCTTGCTTGCCTGAAGCATCCAGAGCCCTAGACTATCTCAGCACCTCAGCAGGACCAGCACAGTTTATCACAGGACAGCTTCAGCTTCTGGTCGTCAGCTTTGGCGGACTACAGACTTACCACACCTGAGGAAACTAATTCACTTAACAAATTCACAAGAAAGTAAACTGAAGTGGCATGAAAATATATTAATTTCCCACCAGTGACCTACCTTTCTGGTTACAGGAAGACTTACTGCCTGTCTAGGGTAATGAGAGGGTTTCTTAGTAAGCACAGGATTGGTGCAAAGGGAATGTGTCTGTCTTGGGAATAAAATTCTTCATCTAGGCTGTGGAACATTCTTCTGATCAGCCATTCTCAGAATCAGGTGCTGTGACACACTATGATTCCAACATTCAAGGACGCTGAGGAAGGAGAATCACCAGTTGGAGGCCATCCTGGCCTACATAGTGAGTTCCAAGACAGCCTGAACTACATTAGTCACAATGTTTCATGTTGGAAAACAGAGAGTTGCTTTCTCCTAGTAAATAGTCACAGCTCTAATAGTCTTCTTAGGTCTCTATTTACCACGTCATTATTCACCTGAAGTTTCGATGTAGTTATAGCTTTTATTAGTCGTGTTCTGACTTTCATAATTAGTCCCTGTCTATTTAATTAGACTTAGATAATCATAGTCCATTTCAATTTTTCATAAGTGCATTCTTCTTGTTTTGTTCTGCCAGTCTTATAGATGCATAGTAGTGACTCAAAGAGCTTTTGTTTTGGCTTGTTTGTTTAAAAAAATATTATTTTTATTTTGTGTGTGTGGATGGTTTGCCTGCATGTATGTCTGTGTACCACATGTGTGCAGTGCCCATGAAGGCCAAAAGAGGGTGTCAGATCCTCTGGACTAGAATTATGAACAGTTGTGCATCACTGTGTGGATGCTGGGAACCAAAACCAGGTCCTCTACATTAGCAACAACTGCTCTTAACCACTGAGCCATCTCTTGAGCCCCAGCATTGTTATTATTGTTGTTGTTTTGTTTTTCTTATGTTTATGCATATTTTGTCTGCATATGTGTGTGTGCCACACACGTGCCTAGTGCCCAAGGGAGTCAGAGAGGGTGTCAGATCCCCTGGGACTGGTGCTGTGAATAGTTGTGAGGCACCGTGTGGGTGCTGGGAAGCAAACCCAGGTCCTCTGCAAGAGAGACAAGTGCTGTCAGCTACTGAGCCTCTCCAGCCCCAGCATTCTTAAAGAAGACTAAGTTTGTTCATTTTATGTTGAATTATACTCATTAGTAAGCTTCCTGGGTTGGCTTCAAAATATCTGTCCAAATTTGGTATTTTCATCCACATTCATATTTAGAAGTAATAGATTGCGTACATCTTTATAGCACAGTTAATAACAGGTTTGTAATCTCTTATTCTAAGGAATTTATATAACTGCCTACTATTTTTGACTTCATTTTTATTCAAATTTGAATTTCCAGTCTGAACAAAAATGAAATAAACTAAATAGAGAATCATGTCTTTGTTTTTAAAATCTGCTTAACACATCAGTTGTTTTTGGACTACACCATAAAATGCTATGAGAGTTTCATGACGGGCGCTGACAGCTTTGACGACATGAACGTGGAGCTGCAGTCGAGGCTGAGTAAGTGTCTTCCCTGCTCTGCTGCCACTTAGCTCCGGGTGGTGGCTTGTCTTGCCATGCCCATTTTTCATGAGCTACTTTATAACAGGTGGGTACCTCTGACCTGTTCTTTGTTGGTTCTTTAATGGGAAGAAGTGATAGTTAAGCAAAAAATACTGTTATAATCAGACCTGAGTCATAACCCTTTCTGGCTGCGTGAATTCAACAAATGTTTGACCTCTTTGAAACTCTGCAAACTAGAAAGCAATGTAATAAAATAACAAATGAGCCGGGCAGTGGTGGCACATGCCTTTAATCCCAGCACTCAGGAGGTAGAGGCAGGTGGATCTCTGATTCGAGGCCAGCCTGGTCTTCAAAGTGAGTTTGAGTACAGCCAGGGTTATACAGAGAAACCCTGTCTTGCAAAACCAAACAAAATAAAATAAAGTATAAAAAAAACTCTCTGACAGGAACACAAAAGATAATTGTCCATGCTCTAATATGTAAGAAGTTACAGCACTACCTAGGGAAATTATGTAAACTCTCTCTATTAAAACTTGGAGGATATCTGGTGATATACCTAGTAATGTGGGAATATCACTCTGACACCCATGACGCAAAAGGAGAGGGAAAAACAGAAGCATTCCCTTAGGATGCTCTAGGGATGCGTCATCCTGAAGAGTAAAGAAGACAGTCCAGCTGGCCTTCAGCTATGCAGGGAGCGGATAGATACATTTTAAAAGGCAAAAATTCAGTACTAGAGAAATGAATGGTTCAGTCCGTAAAGTAGATCCTCAACAAGCATGAGGACCTGCGTCTGATTCCCACACCCATAAAAACACCAAATGTAGCAGGTGGGAAGGTGGAGGCTTAAGGTCCCTAGAGGTTGTTGGCCAGCCAATCTGACCAAATCAGGGAGCTCTAGGTTTGGTGAGAGACTTTTATCTGAAAACAACTGAGCCAGGCGGTGGTGGTACATGCCTTTAATGCCAGCACTCGGGAGGCAGAGCCAGGCGGATCTCTGTGAGTTTGAGGCCAGCCTGGTCTACAGAGTGAGATCCAGGACAGGCACCAAAACTACACAGAAAAACCCTGTCTCAAAAACAAAAAAAAAAAAAGAAAGAAAGAAAGAAAGAAAGAAAGAAAGAAAGAAAGAAAGAAAACAACTGAGTAAGGCACACATTGTCAATCTTTGGCTTCTATATGCACTCATGCATACTCATGACCACATAAACATACATAACACACACAAAGGAAAACTCATTGTGATCTAATATGGAAAGCATTCAGTGAGTTACTTAATACTTCTGTATATAATTAAACATAAATTAATCCACTCAAACAAATATTTTTTATATATCTACTATGTGCCAGGTACCAAAAATGCAGTAATGACAAACAGAAAATCTTGGCCTTATGAGCTTTTATTCTGTTGGATAGAAAGGAATGATAATTAAATAAGGAGCCATAAGGCACATGACAACAAGTGCTATGGAAGAAAGCTTAAGCAGGTTAAGAGCAATAGGATATTCCATGAAGTCAAAATAAAGGCTTGCTATACTAGAAGGTAGTCTCTGCTGCATGGTGGATTTGGGAAGTGAGGGGATAAGATCTGAAAACCTGAAGACTCTGATGAAGTGTTTGGGCTTTTCTCCAGAGGATTTATATAAGGTCGATGCGTCCAAGCTGGAGGCATTAGCAGCAGAAATCAAAGCACTAAATGAAGAGATTGCAAGATTGGAGCAAGAAAGAGAAAAAGAACCGGTTAGTAAATGTGTTTCTGAACTCACTTGACAGCTCCTTAGACTCTTGAGCATATTTGAGAAGACTCTCTTCTGGAAGGTGTTTTTAAATAAGCTTCTTAAAGGTTAGATAGGACAGACTTTCAGTGCAACTATGTGTGGTGTCTGTGGTGCTTTGTTCTCCCTTGTGGTCTATCAGTGGTAGACTAATGGTGCTCAGAACATGATGAAAGATTCCTGCCTGTTTACATAAGACCCAAACTAACCTTTGAACAAGGTCCCTGGAGTGTATACTTGCAAGGAGCACTGTTCTCAAGAGGCCCTGAGTTTAGTTAGTGAAAACAGAATGGAAACAAACTGGCTTATAGAGTATAGGGTAGCCTACATGTTTTTATAAAAGCAAGATGATAATATGGGTATTTATTTTAATATGCATGGGTATTTTGCCTGCTTGCGTATCTGTGTACCACATGCTCACAGTGCCCATGAAGAACAGAAGAGGATGTTGAATCCCCTGAACTCAAGATACAGATGGTTGTGAGCCACCATGTAGGTACTGGGAATTGAATCCAAGTCCTGTGAAAGAGCAGCCAGTGCTCGTAACCCTGAGCCATCTCTCCAGCCCTGATATCAGAATCTTAACTTTATCTTGTGTTTTATTAATGGAGCACCCAGATTGTTCTGCAAAGTAATCAGATATTAAATATTTGTGTTTTTACATTCTCCTTGGTTTTTCCCTATCCCAAACTCTTTGAAGTCTCTCCTTAAATTATTAAGTTATAATAATAATTCCAAAGTTCTTTTTTTAGTTCTTTTGACTTCCTCTAAGATAAGTGTAAATAATATTGCTTTCTTTAAAATACAGAATGCTTCTTGGTGAAAATAATTTAATACGCTTTTTTCTTCAAGAATCGTCTGATGTCATTGAAGAAACTGAGAACTTCCTTGCAAGCAGATGTTCAGAAGTATAAGGCATATTTGAGCAATTTGGAGTCGCATTCATCCGTTCTAGACCAGAAATTGAGCGATCTTGATGAAGAAATTGGTAGAGTAGGTAAGCAGAGCTAATGGAGAAAGAGGTCGTGAAGATTGGCCTATGGGCCTTTGTGGACTGTCTGATACCCAAACAGCTATGTCATCTTTTCCTTCTGTGATAACTTTCTGAATTTGTTCTGTCAGCCAGGCATAGTTGTGTGCACCTTTAATGACAGCATTCAGGAGGCAGTGGCAGGCAGATCTCTGAGTTCGAGGCCAGCCTGGTCTACAGAGTGAGTTCCAGGACAGCCAGGGCTATATAGTGAGACCTCGTCTCAAAGAAACCATGTTTTCTCATGGCTACAAATGTAATCTAAGATTCAGTAAATTTGTGCTTGCCAAGGGACTCAGGAAGAATCTATTCTTCCAGCTCCTGTGGCTGACAACATTCCTGGGTTTATGTCCACATCACTTTAATCTCTACTTCCATCTCTCCATTGCCTTTACTCTGTGTCCTCTTCTTTTTTCCTCCTTATTAAGACTATGATTGTATCCCACACTGTCTTTGAATTGATGATCCTCCTGCTTCAGCCTCCCGAGGGCTTTAATACATAGCCCAAGCTTGCCTCAAACTGAAAATCTTGCCTCCTCAGCTTCCCAAAAACTGGCATTATAAATTGCCACCACACCCTTCTGTCCTCCTCTTTCTTTTTCTTTTTCAGTTTTTTTTTAAGTTTTTTTTTTTCTTTTTAATGTGTATGTTAACTTTATGTGTGTGTGTGTATTTTGCCTGCGTGTATGTAAGTGCACACATGTGTGCCTGGTACCCTCAGGTTAGAAGAGGGTGTCAGATCCGCTGGAACTGGAGTTGTGGATGGTTGTAAACCACCCATGGAGGTGCTGGGGACTGAACCTGGGCCCTCTGCAAGAGCAACAAGTGCTGCAAACCTGAGCATCTCTCTGGTCCCTATATCTCTTCTTCCTGTCTGTCTGCATGAACTCTCCCTTTGCCTCTATCTTACAGTGACACCTATGGTGATATTTAAGGCACACCTGCGTAATCCAGGGTTCGCTCACATCAGCATTCTCAGTCATGTCTACAATTTTCCAGATAAAGTAATATTTACATGTTTGAGAGACGTATAGCCCTTTCTCAACCCTCTGTAACTTCCAACATTCTCAGTTTGGGACAGGGTCTTACTGAACAACCCAGGTTGGCCTCAACTCTTGGCAGTCTGCCTACCTTAGCCTCTCAAGTACTAGGATTATAGGTGTGCACTACTGTACCTGCCTGGCCTAAACACATGGCTTTTTGAAGCCCACAGACAAGCTATTCTGAGAACAGAAGTCCTCTGAATATGAACTTGTATGTGTTTCTATATATAATACATTATATGTAAATTTATAAATATATATAATATAAACTATATAAATTTTTATGTATGGTACATTATAATATATTCTATATAAATATATTTTGTTTTACATTATAAGCTAGATTCCTTTTTTGTAACTTTTTTATATTTTTATTTAGCGTGTATGCTGTATGGGTGAGAACATACCACAGGACCCGTGTGGAGATAAAAGGACAACTCCCGTAGAGTCCGTTCTCTCCTTGCGTCTTTACATAGTTCTGGGTACCAAACTCAGTTGGTCAGGCTTGCACAGCAAGGCTCTACCTGCTGAGCTGTCTTGCTGGCCTCATCAGCTAACTCTCAGTCTCTGCCTCCCTCAGTTGCCTGTAGCTGTCTTGTCCTGTCAGTCCCCGGTAAGCAAGTCAGCAGCTGGGACTGAATCGAGATAAAATGGGAAGCAGAGCTAAGGAAGCTTGGGTGTGTCCTGTGTCTTTCTAACGTTGTATTCAGGAACACAGACCAACCTTAGCTAAGCTTTGGAAAATACTACGACACATATTGCTTGCTCACTTCTGTGGCACCAGAAGCAGAGCAGAAGTTGCCCGAAATCACAGAGCCATTAAACTACAGTTTAAATCTATGGACAGCTGCAGTTTTCCTAGAATTGTGCGGTTTCTTCCTTTAGGATTTCCCAGTTTGTGTCTACTCTGTGTGGATTGTGTAGATGATCTTTAGAGTTTTAGATTTAATTCTTAGTCTGTTAGTTTTGATCATCTTCAAAACCAAAGCTTGTAATTGTCACATAGTATATGCTAAAATCAAGGTTTTACAAAATACTCCAATTGTGCATATTGGGTTTGCTCTAAATGAACTCTTTACTATTTTTCTTGGCCCCCAATCAATGTCCTTTGCTATTCTGTATCATAGACTAGTCTCTCACTCCCAATGTAACTAAACCAATACTAATATTACCTTTTCATTAGCACATAATAAAAAGAATTAGTACACTTTTTGTGAGTGTGTTTGTGTATATATGTGGTATGTGTACATCTATGTGTGGGTTTATGCACATGTGCAGTATGTTTGTGCATGCATGTGGAAGCCGGAGATCAACATCAAGGTCTTCCTTGATCACTCTGCACCTTACTTGAGACATGGCCTCTCTCTGAACTTGGTGCTCATCTCGTCAGCTAGACTAGCTGCCACTGACCTCTAGGGATCTGCTTCTGTCCACCTTCTACCCATAACATGAGGGTCACAGATGCATGTCCCATGACCAACTTTTATGTGGGTGCTGGATCCAATCTTAGGTCCTTATTCTTGTACCATAGGCACTTTACCAACCACACCATTTTAGCACCTCCTTATTCTTATGAGAATATTATGTCCAAAAGTCGCAAACTGAGTAGATGAGAGAGTAATACTTCATCTGTCATTTGGTTTAATTCTCTGAATATTTTAACTTCCTTGATTACTTAAAGCCATTTGTGGCTACAAATGAATAAATAGGACATATTTAAATTCCTTAGATCTAGCATGCTTTTGTGCAGATACATAATACGTGCATAAAGTTACTTACACTAGCTCAGAGGTAGAGCTTACCAACTATTATGCTATAAAAACCACGTTTCTGAGTAATTCAAAGGATTTATACAAGAGTACTAGAAGCATTTAAAATGAACATTAACAAAGTCAAACTATGCCAGTTTACAAGTTTTAAATGGAACTTTGAATAGGGCCACGTTTTTGTCATATAGTTCTTTCTGAGACTGCGGTAAGCCAGTGTGGAAGATGTTAACATAAAACGTTAGTTGTTGGCTTATATCATTAATGAAGTAGGATCAGCTATCCAAAAGAAAGGATGTATGTGTATAACGTGGATATTTAAACATCAGCAATCTTAAATGATGCCATCAGATTCTTTGTATAAATTTTAAAAAAAAAACAAAAGTTGACAAATGTTTCTTCCAATGCAGAACTAGAATGTGAAACAGTAAGACAGGAGACCACTCGGCTACAGAATATTGTTAATAACCAGAAGTACTCAGGTGCAGACATTGAGAGAATAAATCATGAAAAAAATGAATTGCAGCAGACCATTAATAAATTAACCAAAGACCTAGAGGCTGAACAACAACAGATGTGGAATGAGGAGTTAAAATACGCCAGAGGCAAAGAGGCGGTAAGTCATGCCATATTCTGAGTGACCACTCATCACCGAAGACCTTAGTAAAGGTCTTAGTAACCAAGAGGAGTTCAGTAGGTAGAGTGACAAATTTTTCTAACACTGACATTTAGCACAACTAAAACATTCATATCCTTATGCCAGTTCATTAACACCCCCAATCACCCCCAATGTTTATCAGTCAAATTTAAGATAAACTTGGTTTTCTGATAATGAACTAAGAAGTGGAGGGGGGGGGAATGTATGTGATTCAAATACAGAGTGAGCAAGCAGTTGAGTGTAAGTAGTCATCTATATTCCCTTATCTTCATATCCCTTGTAGGTAACCTCCATCCCTGTGTATAAAGGAAATATATATACACATTTATAAGAACTAGCAGTTAGGGGTCTACCTCAGTGATGGAGCACAAGCTTAACATGCTCAGGGTATGAAGTTCAATACATAATAACAAAGAAAAGGTCACAGCACCCAGTGTCTGAACCTAGAATGTGGTCAGACTTGATTTAGCTTTAACCCATAATGTGCTATTATCTGCATGCATAGTCTGCATCATCTAGCCTTTCATAGCCTCCACTTGCTCCTTTAGAAAATGAAGTGTAGACTACATCAGTGAATCTGAAGTGAGTTACTTCAGGGTACCTTACCTCTCAAAGACTGTGTTAGAAAGGGAAGGTTATAAATCTCTGGACTACGTAAACATTCGGTCTATGAAACTAAAAAGAATTAACATGTATTTGGATGAACAAACTGAAAGAATAAAATAATCTAAGAGGTAGGTAAGCAGTGGCCTAGGGAGGGGCCCAACTTGGGCCATGTGAACCAGAGAGCTGGCTGAGAGCGATGTCAAAGGATCTCACTAGGGTATAAAACCTTACTCTAAACAATTAATCTGTAACCTTCTTTTCTGTACTAAATTTTTGCCCTGTATGTCAAGTCTGGTAGTGTAGTCTTCCAGCACTCTTGTAAAGTATAACAGCTGCAGCTCCATCTAGATCACCAGAAGTGTTTACTGAGGGAATTGATTATGGGAGAAAGAAATTAGAGACACATGTAGTGAACTGGAAGCTTTTTCATTAGACTAAAAAGAGGCACAGGAAGCAGTAGAACAGACACCACTTGGTCCTGGAGAGTCACTCACTGTATTGCAGTAGAGTAACGAAGGAGGGGAATCTGCCCAGCTGTGTTCTAGGGCGGGGGGGAGATACATCTGGGTCTAGAGAGCTTACATTCGGCTAGAAAAAGTGAACAGATGGGTCACACTGTAATGTAAAAGTAAGAGTTTGGGAAAAATGGGGACTCCATCAGAGGGAAAGAATAACTTTCTGGTAACATTCAGATGTAGCCTTGAAGGACAGGGAGAAATATAAACCATTAAAGTTTTTTCAATATAATTAAGATAACACTTTGAAATGTAAATTACCTGTTTCCTCTATTTGGGGTAATTAAAATGTTTCAATTTATACATTGTCAAATATAAGTTTGGGGTTTTGTTTTTTGTTTGTTTTTATTTTTGGTTTTTTTCAGACAGGGTTTCTCTGTGTAGCCCTGACTGTCCTGGAGCTCGATCTGTAGACCAGGCTGGCCTTGAACTCACAGAGATCCGCTTGCCTCTTCCTCCCAAGTACTGGAATTAAAGGTGTGCACCACCACTACCCAGCTCTAAGTTTTGGTTTTATTTCATATCTTTGTGTAGGTTCGAGAAAGTAAATTTTAGTTGATAACGAAACATGGACTTACTCTAAATTATATGGAGTAAATGGACAATCAGTTGTATACTGCTCACCAACCAGTTACACCCTTAAAATTATTGTACAAACTTTCATTTGTATACTTTTACATTGCTATCCTTTAATTATCAAACTACCAAAAACTGGTGTAACAGCTTGTGTCAAATTGCAAAAATGACCATTGAAAACCACACAGTGTAGGATCGTTTCATTTTTAACATTTCTTTCTGTGTTCTCTTTTCCAGATTGAAGCACAGTTAGCGGAGTATCACAAGCTGGCTAGAAAACTAAAGCTCATTCCCAAAGGTGCCGAGAATTCCAAAGGTTATGACTTCGAAATTAAGTTTAATCCTGAAGCTGGTGCCAAGTGCCTTGTCAAATACAGGGCTCAAGTGTATGTAAGTGTCTGTTCAAACTTGAGTTTATCCTTGACCTCGGGCTAGACTAAGAAGGAAAGCACTGACTCTCTCTCTCTCTTCTCAGTGGTAGAAATCTTAGTTCACACCTAACTTTTGAACTTTAAAAGCCTTTTCCTCTCTGCCTACTTTACCTCATCCAACTATCCACAACAAAAGTTGATCCCAAGTAACATATGTGAGGACTATGTGAACAGTCTGAGTAAGCTTTGTTCTCTAGTTCCCTTCAGCCCCTCTGGGGAGAGCAACATCAGCAAATGTCAAGCGCACACTTTACTGGTGGTCCTTACAAGGTTGGTAACCAGATCAGTTCTTCTAGCCAGAAGACTGAAGAGGGATAGCAGTGAAATCCTGAAAGATGAATTATCTGTGGTATATCTGTGGGGAAAGTTCCAGTACAACCACACACATGAAAGCATAAAGTATAATAGATTATTTTTCAAGGCAGGAAAAAAAGAAATGTCAGTAATAACAACAACCACAAAAAAAAAAACAAAACCTGTGCCTGATTTTGAAATGATCAAAGAGATTTGAGAAGCAAACATTTTATTGCCATATTAAAATTTTTAGATTATTCACAAGTATTACAGATTTATTGTCAGTACTAACATGCCACCTTTGAAATACTTAGCTTTTGGATTCAAAAATGTTGAGTCAAAAGCTATGCATTTTTCCCTTGAGAATTATTCAGCTAGTCTATGGCCAAACCACCCTGAACCTGCCTGATCTCATCTAATTGAAAGCTATGCAGGGTCAGGCAGGTCTGGTTAGTACTTGGATGGGAGAATTAATTCACCTACCATGTGTCTACTGTGTACAGGCTGTGTTCCAAACCAGCTGTGTGCTGGAGATAAAATACCCACGTAGAACCTTGTTTTCTCAGAGATAGCAGCTTATTGGTGAACAGACATTGCTTAAATCAAGCTTGTTGCATTCACACATACACATCCGCCTGTTCAGTGAGACAAGATCTTACTGTGAATCCTGGTCTACAGCTCACCATGTAGCCTGGCTGTTCTCAACTGTGACCGTGCTACTGTTTCAGCCGCCTGAGTGCTGGGACTGCAGGTGTGTGCCACAACACTCAGCTTCTACATTTACCTCCTGGAACTGCCTGTTGACATCACACTGGCCTCAGTCTCTTCCAGGGGCTGGGATTAGAGGGGTACAACGCTACACTCAGTTTAGATTTACTCTCAATTAAGAAAAGAAAGTGCACACAGTAAATCATTGCCTACTGGTTTTGCAAGCCATTAGTTGTCAAACTAGGTACATTGATTTCTGTCAGTAACCAGGGTACCAGGCTGAGTTTGCGAATCACTGCTTTAAATGGTTTCATATTACTGCAGCAAGAAAATAATTACCTAGATTAAATAATCTTGTAAGAGATTATTCAGGTACAAAAAATATGTTCAGAAACGGATAAGATTTACTTTCGTCTCTAGAAATATTTTTACACAATAATAGAACAATGAAAGTAGAAACAGGCTGCTAGAGAGAGAGCTCAATGGTTAAGAACGTGCTGCATTACCTTTACAGAGATCCCAAATTCGAAATCCAGTACCTACAGCAACTAATTTACACCTAATTGTTACTCCAACTCCGGGGGAATCCTTTGCCTCCGGCCTTTACAGGCATCTGCATTCAACATGGCACGTGTATCCACAAAATTAATGTAAATCAAAAAAGAGAAAGTAGAAATAGTTAGGAATGATGGAGAGCATCTTTCATCCCAGCTACTTGGAAGAGAGTTGTAAAAAAGCGTTGAATCTTTCAAAAAACAGGCCTGGAGTAGTTTTTTTGTTTTGTTGTATTGTACTGTTTGGGGTTTGGCAAGGGTTTTCATTTGTTTTGCCTTTTATTAGAATGTGGAAAGACGTATGGGATAGTACATGCAATGACACACATGTGGAGGTCAGTTCTCTCCCTCCCACCTTTGAGTGGTTTCTGGAGATCAAACTCAGGTCTCTAGGCTTGAGCAGCAAGCTCTTTACCCATTGAGCCATCTTGCACATCCTGTTTTTGTAATTCCTGGGATTACAGGCTTGTGCAATCACATCCATCACCAGGAGTTGGGTTTATGTTTTGTTTTTTCTTTTTGTTTTTTTCGAGACAGGGTTTCTCTGTGTATCTTTGCACCTTTTCTGGAACTCACTCTGCTTTTTTCTCTTTCCTAAACCTTGTCTTCAAAAAAATAAAAGATGTTCTCTCATCAATGGTATATTATATTTAAAATGTCATGGCTTTATTTTAT